>CAWUFW010025985.1:0-38163 GCA_963921515.1 Calotriton arnoldi | reverse complement strand
CTTCACTAGAACAAATTCTCCAGGCTGGAGACCATGAGATGGACCCTCTGATTTGTCTGGAATGGCTTCATGCACCTGTTGGTGAATCAGAGACAGTTTTTCAGTCAAGTTTTTCAAGTAATCACTCAAAACAGGGTACTGTATTTCCTTATCACATTTGGCCTTGGAGGTCCCCACACATTCATAGGCCTACCAAATACAATCTCATATGGAGAAAGTCCAATCTTACTATGTGGAATGGAACGGACAGATAACAAAGCTAGGGGCAAGGCATCTGGCCATTTAAGGCCCAGTTGTTGCTTGTATCTTAGCTAGTTTCAACTTCAGTGTGGCGTTGTACCTTTCTACCAGACCCGCTGCCTGGGGATAATTGGCAGCATGAAACTTCTGTTTTACCCCTAAACCTTTCAGGTATTCTATTATCTGGCCAGTGAAGTGGGGGCCATTGTCACTCCAAAGGACCCTACAAATTCCGAAGCGGGAAAGAACTCTTTAGCAGAATTTTAGCCGTTGTCAAGGCCGTGTTATCTTTGGTTGGATAGGCCTCCACCCACTTGCTAAAAGAACAAACCACTACCAATGCATACTTCAAATTTTTGCAGCGCTCCAACTGGATATAATCCATTTGAAGCGCTTCGAAGGGTACCTGGGGTGGAGAATATCCACCTGTGGGGGTTGATACTCCCTTCCCGGGATTGTGCTGTAAACATACCATGCAATGTTTAACTAAATGCTCAGCTGTTTTCCGAATGTGCTGATTATCCCAGACCTGTTCTAGTTGGGAGATGGTGTTTTTGGCACTAACGTGAGCAGGTGCATGAGCCATGGTTAAAAAGGGCAGTAAATAAGCATAAGGCAATTTCCATTTCAGCATATCTTTGGACCTCCAACATCCCTCATCATCTAACTCTCCTTCCTTTTCCCATTCCACTTTTTTTGTTCAGTGGCTGACTGTTGTATTTCCCTGATCTCTGTATACATGTTTTCCCATCTTTCAGCTTGGGATCGTAGTACATACATCCTACTTGTGTGTGCACTCGCAGTGTCTCGTGCTACTTCATCTGCAAAAGCATTCCCTTGTCCCACCTTATCTGTGACTTTCTTGTGGGCACTACATTTGATAATGGCCACACTCTTTGGCAATGTCAGGGCAGTAAGGAGACTGTTTACCAATTCGCCATGTTGTATTTTGGAACCATGTGAGGTTAAGAATCCCCGTTCCTTCCAAAGCTTGCCAAAGTTGTGTGCCACACCAAATGCATACTGGCTGTCCGTGTAAATGTTCACTGATAACCCCTGACTGAGTTCACAAGCCCTCAAAAGTGCGATAAGTTCAGCAGCTTGGGCAGATCTCTGTGGAATACAAGCTGTTTCTACCACTGTCTGCAACGTTGTTATGGCATAGGATGCAGAGGTGGTGCCATCAGGTAATTTCAAACAAGAGCCGTCCACCCACAACTCTCCCTCAGGATCTAACAAAGCTGTATCTTTAAGATCTACTCTTCCCTTGGTTTGCTCTTCTGTCAGAAAAATACAATCATGCAAATCATGAGATTGTTCAGCTGGTAAGGGTAACAATGTAGCAGGGTTCAGTGTCAAGCATCTCTTGAGCGAAATATGATGTGCCAAAAGCGTAAGTTCGTATCCTGTGAGTCTAGCGCTAGTCAAGTGTTGTGTCTTGGTCTGGTTAAGGAGTGCGTCTACAGAATGTGGTACCATAACCATAAGCTTGCTGCTCAACTCTATCCCTTCAGATTGTCGTATGGAGATGGCTGTAGCAGCCACTGCCTTAAGACAGCCCGGGAGTCCTCTGGCCACTGGATCCAATACAGCCAAAAAATAAGCACATGGACGATGTTTGCTGCCATGTGGCTGTGTCAAGACCGATAATGCACATCCTTCCCTCTCATGTACATACAATATGAAAGGTTTGGTGTAATCTGGAGTACCTAACACAGGAGCAGAACAAAGGGATGCACGAAGCTGTTGATATGCATTTTGACGTTCAGATGACCATGGTAGGGGAAAGGGAGTTTCTTTAGTAACAAGGGACAAAAGAGGTTTGATAATAGCGAGAAGTTGGGGATCCACTGTCTACAGTAGGAAGTAATACCAATAAATGCCCTAACTTCCTTTTGTGTACTTGGAATGGGAATATGTAGGATAGTTTGAATCCTGTCTTTAGTGAGAGTGCGACCTTCCTTGGACAAGAGGTGACCCAAATAGGTGACCTCAGATTGACAATATTGCAACTTATTCTTAGAGACCTTATGTCCCTTAACAGCACGATGGTGCAATAAGGAGTGAGTGGCCTCTTTACAATGCTCAACTGTGTCTGCTGCAAGCGAAATGTAATCAACGTATTGAACAAGTGTAACTCCAGGTGGCAAAAGAAGTTCGTCCAACTGTCGTTTGAGTGCCTGACTGTAAATGCTAGGACATTCTGTGTAGCCTTGGGGAGCCCTACAAAATCTGAATGAACGGCCTCGAAGTGAAAATCCAAAAAGATATCTACTATCCTCATGTATAGGGATAGAGAAAAAAGTGTTCTTGAGATCAATAACAGAGAATACAGTGGCTGTAGGTGGGATCAATGTCAACAAGGTGGTGATATCAGAGACGACTGGATATTGAGGGACCACTATTTTGTTTATTTCTCTTAAATCAATCACAAATCGATAAACCTTGTCCCGTATTCCATCGCCCCTTTTAAGGACAGGAAGAATAGGGCTGTTACATACATTAGAGGAAACTTCCTCAATGACTCCTGTAAGTATCATGTCGTCAATGATATACATTAGCGCATCTTCACCTTCTTTCGATATTTTATATTGCGGGATCCGTGGCAAGGAAGCACCCTCCCGAACCTGTATATGTACTGGGGAAATGTCCATTCTTCCTACATCTGTGTCTGCAGTAGCCCAGACACATGGGGAAACAGAATCAAGATCCGGGCATGGAGAAAAATTATATTGTTTAGGCAATGTCTTTTTCCCAAAAATGACACGCACTCCAGATGGGGAACAATGTATAGAAGCATGAAAATATTTCAAGAGATCAAGTCCCAACAAATTATCAGGGGCATGTGGGGGAAGCAAAGGGGGCTGAAGTAATGAAATTTTTAACCTGCAAAGGTAATTTTTGGGACACAGGGCTAGGAGTTGGTGTTCCATCAAACCCTATTGATGTAATTACTCGGCCAGACAAGGGTGTCCCAGGGACCAATTTTTGAGATATTGCGCTACGTGTCGCCCCTGTATCCACTAGGAATTTCTGATCCTGCCCAAGTATGGTGGCTGTTATATAGGGTCCTGACTGGTCTACAGATATCTTAACTGGTCCTCCTTGTCCTACGCTGTCCTAGGCAAAGTGCTTTCCCACAGTCTCTTCTGATTCATAATCCTCCAAAGAATATTGATTATTTCGTTGATCAAAATAATTATCTGACCTATTTCTTCCTGGAGCTTGAGCTTGTTGTGGCTGCTGTCGGGGAACTTGAGTTCCCCGGCCACCACTTACTTGTCCCCTTCCTCTCCCCTAGAGGCTAAGACAGGACATTCAGAACGCCAATGTCCTTTCTCTTTACAATAAGCGCATTGATCCAGCCCTAGTGGTGTCTGTCTACGCAGTGGCCCTAATGAAGGTACTTGTCTATAATTTTGACCATAATTTTGACCAAGGCCTCGACCCCGGGGTCCATAGGCCTGAACCATCATTACCTTAGTTTTTAACTCTTTTAGTTTCCCTTCTTTTCGATCATGCTCAGTTGTCACCTGATTCTGAAGCCCATGTACTCTCAGATCCCTTTAGGCAAACAGATATTTCGGGAAGTAAGTTTCCCACAAATTGATCTACAAATAAATGCGCGCCCGTGGGTGTAGATGTATCTTGGCCACTAAAATCGTGGAACACTTCCTCAAAGCGAGTAAAGAAATCAGGGACGGCCTCTCCTTGTTTTTGTTTACAAGCAGGAAGAAGCGCCCAATCTATTTTTCTTGCCGGAATCATCGTTTTTATATAGGTAAGTATATTATCAGGGAGATCCAGTATGAGCTGATTGGGTTTCTTGCCAGGCTTCCTATCCGCTCGGCTGCTACTATGGCAGCCCAAACTCCGCCTAACTCAGCAGCATGATCCTGTTTCCAGGCAAGTCGCCACATATCAGGTGGCAAGATCATGCCGAAAAACATATCAATATCAGCTAAGGTCATGACGCAGGAATCAATAGCTGCCTGTACGTCATCATAAAATCCTCTAGGATGTTTCCGTATGTCAGGTAAGGAAGCCTTTAAAGTGAGTACATCCGTCCTTTTCCACGTCGTATATATCCAATTGTACATAAAGTGGGCTCTAGCATCGGCACTATTAGGATCATCATTATCTCCATTCCCTCTCGCGGGAACGAACTGGGGCGCGGCTTCCCTCATGGGTCTTATCCGCGGAGAGGTAAGAAGTTCATTACGGTATCCATTTATCGTTGCTATGGCGGTATTAACTCTACCTACAGGGAAGGCTCCTACCTGACACTGTCGACTAATGGCTCTTACATCGTCGGGACCATTTTGTCCTGTACTCATCTCCCATTGGACTATAAGCTGATAAGGAAGCTTATTTATGAGACAAAGGAGCTCGCCCTCAGAGAAGTCTTGTATCTGGTCTATCATTTCTCCTGCCTCCATTTCTGGATCATTCAACCAATTTAATACTATCAGTTTTATTGTGTCTTGACGTGGCTGAGGTATGGCAGAATGAAGAATTCGGGGGCCGGGATAGGTACAGGGGGTACGGGGCCATCTGTCAATTCGGGCGCAGTTGCTTGGGATTCGGGGGATAAGGGATGAATCTGCACTGGTTGAAAAATAGGGAGTTGGACAATCATGGGTGGAGGAGGTGGAGCCGGCGGTGCAGGGGGTACGAGGTTTGGTGGTCCAAGGGGAAGGGGTACCAAAGGTACATATGGGGGTAGGGTTCGTTCAATCAATAATCCATCGATGTCTGAATCCACATCATCTTGGTGGACCTGAGCTGTTACCGTCGGTCTAACTACGTATTCCTTAGATATTAGCAATCTATACTCCCGATCTAAACATTCCTTATTCTCCTGAACTTCTTTATCCTTCAATTCTCTATACTTCTGATAATCTGTCTTCCTTTCCTGTTTCCTTTTTACTTTTTCTGCCTTGAGCTGCCGCTCCCTCACTTCCTTCCTCCACATACGCAAACTGTCAAACATAGCTGGCCTAACTTACCTCACGAACAATTCTTTTTCTAAGTGCTCAAGTTTGTGAGGGTCCATCGTTCCCTCTAATGGCCACTGTAACTGGGGATCCCCTTTTGTATATTTGTTCCACAATGTATTATACATAATGGGACAAATACCATATTTAATGTACATCTCAAAGTTCGGCATACCTTCCGGTGGCGCCGGCTGACATGCTTCCAAAATGCTCTGCTTACCGCAGCAGCAGCAACAAAACTTCCAAAGTTTACTAACCACAGGCATGTTGTATAAGATATAAAAAGCTTATAAACAGAGAAAAATGTTCTCACATTACCTGTATAATTCTAACATTTTAAAATGTTAACCAAACAAATTCCAAGCAAGTTCCAAACAATTTCCAAACAAATTCCAAATAACCAAAAGAACCGGTTCAATACAAATCTACCTTATTCGTAGTCTTCAACTCCCACATGTCGATCCTCCTTGATCCAAAAGAATGGCCGTACGAGAGCCCCAGTCGAGGTCAGCAGCCGCCGGGAAGATCAGAGTCGGGGAGCTGAAAAATCACCTTGGACACGAGAACTAGTCTCTTCAGGTGTTGCGCACCTCAGTGAAGTTCTTCTTACCGACACGATCTCCTTCCCCGGTCCAACTGCAGGCCTTCGATGGGGCGCCAAAGTGTGGAGGTGGGTTTTATCTAAAACCCACTGGTGCAGAGTCACCCTTTGTCCACGGGTTAAAAACAAGTAAGGAGGAATCGACACTGGAATGAAGTACAAATCCAGGATCATTTATTAACATTCATGAATGGGAGCCTCGTCCGACAAGCACAATAGAGATACTCAAGGAGGAAGCACACGGAATAATGGTTACATGGGTTTTTATAGCAAAAGATCACAAACAAGGGACGCCCAGTGGTATAAACAGAGCTTTGAGAAAAACACACAAATGAGGTAACGGTGAGAATCGACAGCCTTGGTGTTTTGAGCAATCTTCGCGTCTTGAGGCTGCACAACAAGATATGCTATCTGTGTAAACTTTATTCAGGACTTAACCATTGTCTGGAAACTCCGAGCAGACGCCAGCTGTTCTTTTGCGCTGACTCTGTATTTATACACAGCCTGCAATACCCCAATCTAGATTATTTACAAATGTTTGTGCAGGTGAGGTGTCAAGGATAGAGCTGGGGCTGGAAAGGAGGGCAGAGGTAAAATGGATGACGCATAGCTCAATTAAAAAACGAGAAGGATCGGATTTTATTTTTCAACAACAGTGCCACATTAATGAATAACATTGTGCGGAAGAAATACAAAACAACACTTGATATCTCAAATGGATTTTTTTTGCCAAAATATAGCGCCTGAAAGCAGGTATTTAACAGCCTTCTCAGCGCTAGGGACCCAGCGTCAATTTCGGCGACTCCCCCAAGGGTATAAGAACAGCCCGGGGTTGTTTTCTGCCAGAGTAACCGAGTTACTTCAAAAATTAGATGGAGAGTCCTATGTGGATGATATTTATCTGACGGACGATGACCTGGAGGAACACTTGAACAGAGTAAACACCATAATTTTGGGATTTGCATCTGAGGGCTACAAATTTAATTTAAAAAAATCAAAAATCGCCCACCTCAGTGTCTTGTTTTTAGGATACGAGCTTTCAAGTAAGGGAAAGAGCCTGGCAGCCAATTTTTTAGAAAAATGCGCGCTGCTCCAACCTCCAAAATCATTGAAAAATGTACAATCAATACTGGGATTCCTAAATTTTGGTCGAACATACATTTTGGATTACCCAGAAAGAGTAAAGCCTTTCTATGACTTAATTAAACCTGATTTCTCAGCCAGAAATTGGACACAGGAACACAGGAACACACAGATACACTTTGTTCCTTACAAGCTGACATGATAGCTTCCAAACACTTACAGACACGCGTAAACGTATGCAACCTGGTGATCCATATAATTGCGGGTCAATCAGGGTACACCTATCTAACATATAATGAAGGTGAAACAGTACCAATTGTATACAAGTCACATTTGTACACAAATGCTGAGATGCGCTTCGCATCCACAGAAAAGATTCTGACAGCGGTAAAGACTGCTGTAGTGAGAGAAAGATTTAAAAAAACAAAGTAACTCTGAAACCATTGATCACAATATTTCTTATGCCACACTAGTCCTTTTATTGACTCTGGGCTTCAATTATTAGTCTTTTTTCTTTTTTTGTTATTATTTACATTTAGGAATCCCTTCACCAAATGAATTTCAACATCCCCTCAATATTTACAAAAACATTAAACAAATATGGACAACACATATACACACTATATGACTGACTACACAAACTTAAACTTATTGCACATAGATGAACTCATGTATTAACAACTGCTGTAATTGTAGTATTTCATTTGATTCACACACAAATATGCATATTGTCTACACCTTTTTACACTTTTTTTCTTGTCCTACTGTTTTATATACAAGTTGTACTGGGACCTTATTCTTCTTTGTCCTCAGAACTAGCAATGTAGCATGGTCCTGCAGAGGTCAGAAACTATTTACAAACTATACACAGGAGCAAGAACACTCCAGCTCGAATGGCCAAAAAATCGGCGTCTTTTTTATCCGTGTTTGCTCTGAACCTCTGTGTAATAAAAGCCAACGCGTTTCGACCTTAGGTAGGTGGAACCAAAGCACTGTGTTTATATAAAGGTCTTCATCAGGGCTGGACTTAGTTCGGGTAGGACATCTGTTACCATCTTCTATTGATGCGCTGTGGTGAAGTGGCTTTCTGCCAGAACGGTTGTTGTTTGATGAGAGTAGTTTCAAGTAGTACGACTGTGTTGCTCAGGTACTGCTATTTTCGGCGTAGTCAATGTCTCGTCCTTGGTTGTTCAGGGGTTTGGTTCTTTCTTCTCTCTCCCGGCGTCCGTCTGTGAATCACCGAATTCTCGATTTCCGTCCATCGTAATAACCCTCTATGTCTTGAAATGGGACATCTGTCAGCAGATGAAGGGTTCCACCGTAACACGTCCTGCGCAGACACCATTGTTAATAGCTGACAAACCACTAGCGTGTGTCTACCTGGACCACTGCGGCCCCTTAAAAAGAGATGGGGCTAAAAGATATATAATGGTAGCAGTGGACTCCTGCTCGAAATTCCTATGGGTGTGGCCCCAGCGCTCGGCTGACGCTCGAACTGTTATAAAAGATTTGCGAGTCTTCATAGGGACATACGCAATTGGCACACTACATTCTGACCAGGGCCCTGCGTTTAGCTCTCGGGCTTACAAGGAGGCAATGGGAAGTTTGGGTGTAGCATTGCGGTACTCATCTCCGTACCATCCAGAGGGAAATTCGGTAGTGGAGAGAAAAAAATGAGACTTAAAGCAATCTTTAACAGCTAGAGTATTAGGCATGGGTGAAAGTTGGGTAAAACATCTGTATGGAGTTCAGCTTGCACTTAACAACATGCCAAGAAGTTCTCTAGGGGTGTCACTCCATATGAGGTCCTATTTGGGACAAGAATGTGGGTACCTGATCTTGATTGTGAAGGCGCAGTGGCGGATGAAAAACATTTTGACATCCATGATCGTTTGGCTGTTTTACAGGATCTAAATGAATCCAGGACACAACAAAGTAACATCCACCTGAAACAGGTCACCACTGGGGAAGTCAAATCAGTCACGGCAAGACCTGTCTGGATCCCTAAAGTCGGGGATCTGGTCAGAGTGAAAATAGTAGACAAGAAAGAATTTGGGCCATCCTACAGAAAGCCCGTACCGGTCTTAGCAATTGAAGGAACAAGAACTGTACTTCTACCGCCTCTTGCCAGAAAAAAAGGAGAAAAGATTTGTCTCAATTGACCTAATCAAACCACACTATGTGGCCAATACTAAGCAGTAGGCCACGTGGACTCCAAAGTAGCAGACGCCCTCCTCTCGCTACAATTCAAGAAGCTCAAACTGAAAGACTCATCACTTTCGAAGAGTCACCTGTACGGAATGATGAACTATGCAACAGTGCCATGGAACTCGTTCCCCTTCAACCTGAAGTTCGACTTCAAAATGAAACTCAAAATAACGCACAAGTTGCTATTCGACCAAATACAGACGTCTACGTCAACGTGCCTCGACAAGAGCAAAATACGATTTTAAAAAATGCTGATGCAATTCCAACAATTGATCGAACTGCTTCTGGCTACTTCATAAACTTTGATACGTTTTCTTTGGATCCTGGTGAACCTGAAACGACGCCAGCCCAGAAATCACGCAAACAGCAAATAAAAGACTTTCTGAACTTTCTTAAAAAGACTTACCTGGTGTCACCCTGGGTAGAACTATGGATAATCACCGGGATACTTTTCTTTCTTTTCTGGGTAGGCTTGGTAATAGTTTTTAGTAGGCTTATTAATGGGAAATACATTCGGCAAAGCTCTGCTGCCCAAGAAGTGAACTTACTTTTAAAACCACACCAATCATCTCATCGAGAGCAAAGAGACTTGTCATCAGTGAACATTACATCAGTTCCTATACCTAATGGTATAGTGTGGGACAAGGTTGATTTTGATATATTTGGCCCGAATGAAATTTTAATAATTCCACATTTATTTAAAATAACATTAAGTGATATCATTACCTCAAGTACATTTTCCGATGATTGGGATTTTGAAACTGTTAATAACATGTTGTCTGATTTGGAAAAATCTGCTGCGTTTTCCAATAGTGAAACATTGGAAGACACATCAGACTATAAATCAATGTATTGTTACCAGCATTATGGTCATCATTTTTTGCATAAATCTGCTAATCCTAGAAATGTGTTCACATACCACCAGTGGGAACATTGTCCAACACCGCCGAAAGGCAGTTCAAAAACATTTGCACAGAAGTTTCCATATTTTTCAGGGTTTAATATGTCTGGTCCCGGCAGATGAGGGGTAGGTCAGCGGTTGGAGTGCACATTAGGCACACTACATAAGGAAGTCCCTTGTGTGATTCCTGCCGGGTATTGATGATACAATTGAGCAACCCTAGTTGGGTTGGTCAAGTGCTAACAGGTACTATATCTTATGTATATTTGGGTAGACACTATAATAGGTAGTTTTCACCACATCACCACCCAAGTGTAGATAGTTTTTAGTTTCTCTGTTGGTCCTGACGAATCGCCATAGAATTTAGTTACATAAAGGCTAGAAACATGTTGACCACGCAATAGAGCGCCCTACCTGAGACATTACCTCAGACCTGCGCCACAGTTATTCTTTTTTTAATCAGGGTGGGAGACCCATAGAATAACATTTTCCTCAGTGGTACTTTCACACCTGTTTTAACTTCCCATCACTTGCCACGTTATCATTTCTTCATCTACACTTCTTAGGCCCCTCACCCCCACGGCACCTAACGGCTTTTGGAAAAAAGAGCACCTCATAGGGAGCCCATCGGGTCCTGCAGTGCCGACCCGACAAGGAGCAGCCCTATGATGAAGCATGACACCCAGCCGGGTGTGTGAGGGCCCTAAATTCCAAAAGGATGATTCCCCATCCTTGCACTTTTCTTGACCACGTCAAACCACTTTCCCGTGTACCTTCGTTTTAATTAGGAACAGCATACCTTTTGTTCTTCCATTTAATATGTCTGACCCAGCCTCATATTATTATAAGGTTGAACCAACATCAGCACAGAAAAATATGTTAACAAACACCAAACAGATTTACTCTGCATCCTTTATTGCCCAGTTGTCTGAACAAGGTTACGACTTATGAAAAGACACCATAGACTTAAAATCAATCTGGGGTACTAGAGAATGGCAGGTGCAGGGGTTAGAAGCTTTGTCTAGAGCATGTCTCATCCCTCAGCAGATCATGTTTTTGAACGAGACAGTGCAACAGATTCTTGCCTTGGACTAGCCAAGAACAAAGACTTGAACACACCTCGAGTGCCGACTCCATCAAACACCGAGGGAAACGAAACATCACAAACAGGGATTACATTAGATGACGTCAGACAATACAATAGATCAGACCCCGATTGGAAGAAATTGTTTATTTGGCCCACAGACACAAATGGTTGTCAGGAAAGATTCATGGGTAAAACCGAAGTGTTCACAATCCATAGGCCAGATCCGCGCTATGTACAGAGACAACATCCAGGGGTAGTGACGCCATACAGTGTTGGGAAGTTGTGCCTTAATTGGCTAGAAACCTCAACACTCACAGAGGTGAAACAACACTTATCCTTACTCACACAAGACATGGATCTTAGGGATTTTTTACTAGGTCCCAGGAAACCACGCCGAAAACGTTTCATATATGCTGGCATTTATGCTGCCTACAATGAAAATTGGCAAAATTTCCCAACAAGAGGCAGCAGAAAGAATACGGGAAATAGACCTTATTAACTTAGAGAAATCTCTAGCAGTGGTAGACAATGGGTTAACAACACTGACCTCCAGGATATATTCCTTAGGCAACATTGTATCTTCTGCGATAGACATTCTAGAACAAGATTTGGCCATATTACAACACGGGCAATCTCAAATACGTTCTATAATGTTATTGAGCTGGATGCTGCAATGTTTGCATGCAGGCTACGTGCCTTGGCGTTTTATCAACAGTACGTCTCTGTTTTCTGAATACAATCTAACAGATAAGCAGATAGAAATGGCACAAAGGGGAGCAAAATATACAAAGCTGCATATTGAAAAACTGGATAGATTACCGTTCACAGTGGCGGAAGCGCCGTCTACAGAATAGCTGATCCATGGCCACATAACTCTACCGGTCACTACTTTTCAATTTCAATATTGCCTCGAACAAAAGCAGGCAGGCAAATATGAAAAAATGGGTAAGGAGTACATTAAGGAATCTTGAGAATTACAATACAGATTTCGATGCCGGAGTGGGGATCGAGAAGTGTTTCTCAGTGGTACAAACTGTGAGAGCGCTTTAAGTGGATCACTCATATGCCAGGATATAATATTGCACGGAGCTTGTAATGGTTCTGTTGCAAACCTGTCCTGTCATTTGAAGGGTGCCCCAGCTGCAGTGATTACTCCAGCATTCAGGCTACTTTCAAATGGGAGTTACTTAATGCTGAACAGTCAAGGCTGCTGTGGCATGCTCCCGGGCATCGCATATCTGGTAACCCTGAGCTCCAGGGTTACTTGTTGTATGCAAGTATTGTTTCCACCGACCCATACAGTCAGGGAGGCGCCATTATGGCCTTCACTGAATATTTCCTTAATACGGTTTGATACTCTAAGCAGAATGAAAGCCATGCTTCTACAGAAGTCTGTGCCCTTAACCTCCGCTCGAGAGACTTTTGATCTCCAGATCGCAAGGTCTTCAGCTGAGATACAGGTGCTTATTAATACTAACTGCCCTTTCCATTTTGTAGAAATGATGAATCGTATCTTAACATGTCCGATACAACTGGCATTGTCCACCTATTTAAGACCATAGGTTCTGGACTTCTAAGCACCTTTCAGACGGTACTTGGAGTTATACCAAACTTCATACACTCCGTATTCGGAAGCATCTTTGGAGGACTTACGCTGATCCTGTTTCTAGTAGCGGGTAACCTGATTGTTATTTTTCTGCTACGCAATGGACGTCCCAGTCACCAAGGAGATGGAAAGAGCGCTCCTGGAGCGGAAATACAGTGACTGAATGGTACAACACCTAGGCACGCCTCGCCTGAGAGAACTAAGTGGATCTTGGTTCCTGTCATTTCGACCTTTCTGGATGGACTGCATCTTACCTGTCCTCCGATGCCTGTTTTGCGGAGAAGAATGCGTGTTAGACCTTTGTTTGACACTCCCATCATGTGCGCAACCGGACGTGAATGCTCTACTGGACCCAATAATGGCCCATGTTCTGCAGTGTCCTCAGCGCATTCCAATGTTGTTGGTGGCATTCCTTGACCCACCACAGGTTGTAACTACACCTGTTGGTATGAACATTGGCTCCTCCACTGGCACCCAGGCTTTGGACGGCGCACAGGCTGCCCCAGCGCTGGCTGCGGACAGCGCGGAAGATCATCTGTGCTCAATTGACGTACTCTGCGAGGTGTTACAGGGGCCGTCTACAGCGGAAGCAGGCAACAGATATGTTGCGTCTACCAGCCAGGACACAAACAATTGACTCATTTTGGCTCGTCGTGTGCTGGATAAAAATTCGCCCTTTTAATAACAAGCTCAATTTGGAACTCAGATACAAAATTGACATTCCTTTTCATTTATTTGGTCATGAATGGGTTTCTAAGGCTTATAGTGTTTCGAACTATAACTACGGACACATTTAGAGCTATAGTTTGCAAGCACTTTTCTCGTTACACATTTTAAGTTTTTTTTTAAGACTTTTTTTATACGTTTTTAAACATTTTAGCAAAATAAATGTTTTTACTTTGGTGCGTACCAATGTCTATTTAGAATGGTAATACACTTATAAGTTACATATGTCGTCCAGTCGGAAGAGGAGTGGGTGTTATATTCCATATAGGTACCCTATATAGGCACAGGTAACACTGCAATCTTTCACCTATATCCTTCCCTACATTTCATACATAACGGTTCATAGGGACTGACCTTTTACCTAGATACGCATTCAGAACGTGGGTTTTTCCCTGGTTCAATACTCATACATTATGCATGAGGCTTCTTGGAAGCACAGCAGGACTCACATCTCCTGTATAATATCTATGTTAAAAGTCAGGCCTGACGTCAGCCTTTAGGCCGACACAGTAACGCAGCAAGGTAGGACCCCTGGGGAGACCTATGGCTATATATACATCATGTCTTGCTTAAACAGGGAGAGGAGACCGTGACTTCCCGGCTGACACACTGACCAGAGACGCTGAGGTTCCTGCATGCAGACACTCCAGCTAGCAGTGGTCTAACATCCCTCGCGAGATGTCCAACTCGAGACCAGGACGGGGTCCCACATTCTCTAACTCTCAGGTAATGGGGTGGACTAGTTCCTAGAGGGATTCTTGGCATAACACCTACATAGATGCTAGGTACATTTATGTACATCTAGTTAGCAAGGCATCATAGGAGTACGAACTTTTAGGTTTCACTTTTTATCATGTGTTTTATGTACTTGTATATATCCATGATTTCTGCAAGATGGTAGAGCTATACCATCCTTTTACTTTCACAATATTGCTAATCATATATCTCTGCTACTGTCTAATGGTTGCTGCAGTTCATATATTTTACACTAGAATAACAATTGTTCAATAAATACTTATTGAAACGCCCAGACTGTTTATTCTGTGTATCTCTCTGAGACAAACTAAGTAAGCACGAGTGACTGAGCGAAAGGTAGTATATTGTTTCCATGATCCTGGGGGATCAGGGTTGTCATGTTCTGAGGTTGCCAGAAACTATTCTCTCCCCGATAAGAGGAGACTCTAGTGGCACTGTGAGCTAGCTAATACAGACAGGCTAACGTATCCGGTGGGGGTGCTCGGAACCAGTCTGCCACCAAACCCACAGTTTATGTTATCCGGAACGCGCAGATCCTGTATAGGATATATAGGAACTACATGACAGAAGAAGTTAGGCGGGTTACACTAAAATTCCCTCTGATTCTTAATCATCTGCATCTAAAATGTATTTTTCTCTTTATCTCCTTGAGTGATATCAAGAATGTTGATTCAACACAATTCCAAAGGAAAGCAGAATAGATATCACACAACCTTTAGCCTCTGATATCATCACAGGTTTGACCACTTGTCATGCCATTAGTTATTCAGTCTCAGGAACTGATATGTACAGAATCTAAACATTCTGTCATTGTCACTGAAAAGAGTACCAATTGACAAGTCTGGGATAGCAGCTACCACCGTTTGTGACCCCCTTTGATTACTATTATAAATATTACTCCAACTTGCACATGGACCCATTAGAATGGAACACTCCTGTTTAATGGCAGAAAATAACCCATTCATTTCAGCCCCATTTATGGACCATTTATGAATGCATGAATGCTGAATCATGGAAATAAGAACAAAACTGTGCCAGTACATTTTATTCTCTTATTTGATTATTGAAAACTTATGAATAGCGTAAAATGATTAGTCCTAGAAAATGGCCCTTTTATTCCCCAGTGAAATTTTTCATCCAAGAGACTAACATTTATTGATGTAACTGGGGGTTTGGCTTTACTTGACTAATTCAAAAAGTGACCTCAATACCTGGCAAATCAGCCCATACACATTTTCACCAGGCAGGCAAACAGTTAAGTAAACCCAGATAGCAATGGGAAGATGAATATCTAATATTCTACTCCCTGTGATTCTATACTGTGTGTTATTTAATTATAAAGCAAAGACGAATGCACCTTAAAAAGCCCTAATAAGGTTATGTTTGAAGGTTTTGTGTTTGAAGTATGTCCCTTAGCAAAACTACAATCGGGAAAAGAAGCCTGTAGCCTGCATTCAGAACATAACCTGAGCTCTAATATTACCCGTGTAAATCACTCCAAGACTATTGGAAACAAGCACAAATAATAAAAACATGGAGATTAAATCTCAACAAGATTATGATTATATTTCAATTACAAATTTTGAAAGAGTCGTGGAAAGATCTAGATAGCAATTAGAAAAAGGGTAGTATATTCCTTTATCTTTTCTGAATTAATTTCGTTAAACATTGAATATTACCATTTTTTCCCTGTTGTTTGCACACTAACAAATGCCATTTGTCCGATTCCGACTTTAAAAAGCTTCAATCATTTTTTCACATCTTTCATTCGGAAAGTAAGACTATCTTGGCAGGCTTCCAGGCTTCCAGGCAGCTTAGCTTATTTTATGTATTTTAGCTGAAAGTTTAAACCTTCCAGACTTTAGATGTTATTACCGGGAGGCCCTCAGTAGTCGACAGTCAGGCAGCCAAAGCTGTGAATACTGATGAATTTGCCCTTTCTTTACTTTTAGTTCAATTTGGCACAAATCCTCTTTACAAGTGTAATTATCCAAGATTCTACAACCAAGTTTGGCTAAAAAACACATTTAAATTGAGCATGAATAGAACAAGTATTTGCAATGCAATCGGTCTCGCCTTTGGGACCTTATATGTATTTAGCTATGCAGCACATTAGCCTGGGTGCTGAAACATCTACTGTTCTTTAACATGGAGGGAAAGTAAGCACTCAAACTGCGTGACACGCCAGGTATGGGTACACACGGGAAATGGTATAGTCCAAAGCTCTGTTTTTAATATAAAATCAGGGCCTTCGGTGGTCATAATACAAGATTTGAAAAAGTATTATTGTCTACGGGTGCTCGTGGAAGACAATTTCTAGGGACTGGAATCTAAAGAATGCTAAAGTGATTCTGGTATTTTACTGACCTCTGCTGGTCGTTTTCTATCAAGAGAGTTAAATAGAAGCAGTTGCCTGAAAAATTAAAAAAGAAAGTCCCTCAGCAGAAAGCAATTCTGGTATTTTACTGACCTCTACTGGCTGTTTTCTATCAAGACAGTTAAATAGAGGCAGTTGAACAGAAAAAAGTCCCTAAGCGGAAGCAGACAAGTTCTAGGGCTGATCTCCAGAGCCCACAATGTACATACACATATAAGTATATACTATAAGTATATACTAAAGTATATTCAAGAGGTCTCGAATGCTCGACTTAAAAATCAGGTGCATTCGTAATTCCTTCTGTGTCCTATGGAATGTCTATCTGGGGCAAGACATGTTTTTTTCTACAATTACCAGACTCTGATTTGGCAACTGGAAGGCATTGAACATACAAGCAATTTGAGTTAATAGCTTACATTTTATGTAACTCGCTTTGCAGTTCAATCACACTAGCGATAGGATATTTATATATTTACTTTAAAAAATGCTTTAAGTCTTACCTTCCAGGATCTATGGAGATTGAGCTTCATCCAGTAGCTCTAATTGTCTTAAAATTCAATCTGTTACAGGATACTATTCATCAGATTGAGCTAATACTCCTTAAAATCTGATATAAATTGTTTCAAAATAGCCTAAGGAGCTAAGCACCACAGTAAAAGGAAACCATCATAGAATGCAGTGTGTTTTGTGCAACATTCTGATATGCGCATGCAGATTTTTTGGGACTTTACCTGAAATCTACAACATCCTTAGATTTCTAATATGTCTGCAGAGCACCTTTGATGTGGAATGCTGGATCATAATCTCTCATATGTTTGCAGATTGTCCTGTTGTCTTACATTCTGTAAAAAGATATTCTGTTAGGTCATCTGGATCTATGCTGCTGATTTTCTACCTGACCTATATGTAATATTGTTACTAAGGTGTGTTGCAATTAAAAGGATACTGTTTTTTTTAAATTTTTATTCTTGCTCACATTGTAGATAAACATGTTTTGTAAGTGCCCTTTTGGGAAAAAAAACAATTTATAAAAAATGTAGGCACTCTTCTTTTAAAGGAAAGAATAATGCCTTTAATTTCCACTCACCTGGTTTATATGTTTGATTAAGCAAATTGTAACTCAATTATAAAGTGTGCAAAATTCAGCCAGCCTCAAATTACAAATGGTCAACCATCCGATCGCCATTAGAACAAAGACAACCTTAAACACATTTCAAATTGTATAACTTAAAAAAGCTAAAAATTACACTTACTTGCAACATGTTGATATTGAGCTAACCAGGGACCAACGTTCACGTGCATCACTACCTGAAAGTGTCACATACGTCAAATCTCCTAGATGGCCTTCTACTTTGTAAAGGGTCAGAGATTCAAAGGTTTTGAATGAGAAAAAGCAAAAGGCTAGTAGACAATTATATGGTTTTGTTCACTGTTCTATCCAAGCTCACCTTGGCCTGCATCTGTTCCAAGAAGGCTCTCCCCACCATGGGTCAGTGAACACATTAATCACACAAGCATGCGTCACCGTCAACTTGCCAGATGTCAAATTGGAGTTTCAGCTTCAAATCTGAGGAATTCGCACTTGTTCGAGCACACATCTTTTAATTCCTCCTCATAGTAGCTTTTAGTACTAAGATCCTTTCCTTTCACTTGCGTTACCTGGTTATACCAATAAACTGCTATTCACTTTTGGAACCCCAGGGGAACATTGTAGGTAGTCTTCATGAAGAAATCTACATTTAATACATCATTAGGAGCCTCTGTTTCTGAAAGCTCCAACAATGGTCCCTACAAGTCTTCTTTGGGGCACTGGAAGAGAGAAATGGACTGGTGCATGCTGGCTGAGAGGGTAGTATGTGCAGGGAGGGGGTTGTCCAAAATAATAAATGGAATAAGATATGGGGTAAGTAGAATGAGTATAGGGGGACCTCTGTGTGCCCCTGGATAATACTGATGATGATGTTACGTAATATTGCTGATGTGGATTTCACCGCTGCTCTGTGCAATGTTGAAGCAATGGTCCAATGTCGATATATAATTGTCCGTAAGGGTCTTGTCAATTGCTGCTGCTGTCTTTTTTTTATGATATTCAATGTCTACGGTCACCACAGTTTTCTTTGCTTAATTGTTAAATAAAAAGTTTTTCCAAATATGCCCAGCAACTCACTAAGGGGCCGATTCCGATCTCGGTCGGAGGCGCACCCAACACCATTCGGTCGGGAAAAAGCCCTGCGAAAGCCTGTTTCCCGACCGATCCGTACAGCACACCGAACGAGTAAGTACGATGCGCACAACAGCAAAGAATCCGGCCGAGCCGTACTCACCCAAACCAGGTCCTGTTCCCCGACCGAGGCGAATCCGGAAACGCTGAATCGAGTCGCACGGAAGGGAAAATGCAGCTCCGTCCGGCCGAATGAGTACGATGCGCTTTCCGTACGCGCCGAACCCGTCGCTACGCACGGCACGTCAAAGCATCCGGGAGAGGCGCACATAAGCTCCGATTCGCGCCACAACACGATCCACAGCTCCGAGACGAATACGGCAGCAACGAGGACGACGCGAGCGACGAGGACGAGGCGAAGCGACGAGGACGACGCGAGCAACGAGAAGGACGAACGACACGAACCAACCATGAATCCCTTCGTCCCGATCATACCAATATTCTACATTTACTACCGGAACAGGCACGGACGCGTACGGCGCAGAAGGTAAGCCAGACACCAACCACAAAACACATACAACACGTACACAACACATCACACACACACAGAGGGATGCAGAATATACTTACACCAGCAACAGCAGCACCATAGGGGTGGGATGCCCATCACCAATGCCACATATGCACACAGGGGCCTGAATGCGCACCACCACCCCTACCCAGGGGGTGCTGGATGCCTACCACTACTACCACCCTGAGCCAGGGGGCTGGATGCCTACCACTACTACCACCCTTACCCAGGGGGTGCCAGATGCCTACCACTACTACCACCCTTAGCCAGGGGGGCAGGATGCCTACCACTACTACCACCCTCACCCAGGGGGGCAGGATGCCTACCACTACTACCACCCTTAGCCAGGGAGGGCTGGATGCCTACCACCACTACCACCCTCACCCAGGGGGGCAGGATGCCTACCACTACTACCACCCTTAGCCAGGGGGCTGAATGCCTACCACTACTACCACCCTTAGCCAGGGGGGCTGGATGCCTACCACTACTACCACCCTCACCCAGGGGGGCAGGATGCCTACCACTACTACCACCCTCACCCGGGGGGCTGGATGCCTACCACCACCCTTAGCCAGGGTGGGCTGGATGCCTACCACCACTACCACCCTCACCCAGGGGGGCAGGATGCCTCACCACTACTACCACCCTTACCCAGGGGGGCAGGATGCCTACCACTACTACCACCCTCACCCAGGGGGGCTGGATGCCTACCACTACTACCACCCTTAGCCAGGGGGGCAGGATGCCTACCACTACTACCACCCTCACCCAGGGGGGCAGGATGCCTACCACTACTACCACCCTTAGCCAGGGGGGCAGGATGCCTACCACTACTACCACCCTCACCCAGGGTGGGTAGGATGCCTACCACTACTACCACCCTTACCCAGGGGGGCAGGATGCCTACCACTACTACCACCCTCACCCAGGGGGGCTGGATGCCTACCACCACCCTTAGCCAGGGGGGCAGGATGCCTACCACTACTACCACCCTCACCCAGGGGGCTGGATGCCCACCACTACCACCACCCTTAGCCAGGGGGGCAGGATGCCTACCACTACTACCACCCTCACCCAGGGGGGCTGGATGCCTACCACTACTACCACCCTTAGCCAGGGGGGCTGGATGCCTACCACTACTACCACCCTCACCCAGGGGGGCAGGATGCCTACCACTACTACCACCCTTAGCCAGGGGGCTGGATGCCTACCACCACTACCACCCTCACCCAGGGGGGCAGGATGCCTACCACTACTACCACCCTTAGCCAGGGGGGCAGGATGCCTACCACTACTACCACCCTCACCCAGGGGGGGCTGGATGCCTACCACCACCCTTAGCCAGGGTGGGTTGGATGCCTACCACCACTACCACCCTCACCCAGGGGGGGCAGGATGCCTACCACTACTACCACCCTTACCCAGGGGGGGCAGGATGCCTACCACTACTACCACCCTCACCCAGGGGGGGCTGGATGCCTACCACTACTACCACCCTTAACCAGGGGGGCAGGATGCCTACCACTACTACCACCCTCACCCAGGGGGGCAGGATGCCTACCACTACTACCACCCTTACCCAGGGGGGCAGGGATGCCTACCACTATTACCACCCTCAGCCAGGGGGCAGGATGCCTACCACTACTACCACCCTCACCCAGGGTGGGCAGGATGCCTACCACTACTACCACCCTTACCCAGGGGGGCAGGATGCCTACCACTACTACCACCCTTAGCCAGGGGGGCAGGATGCCTACCACTACTACCACCCTCACCCAGGGTGGGCAGGATGCCTACCACTACTACCACCCTTAGCCAGGGGGGCAGGATGCCTACCACTACTACCACCCTCACCCAGGGGGCTGGATGCCTACCACCACCCTTAGCCAGGGGGCAGGATGCCTACCACTACTACCACCCTCACCCAGGGGGGCTGGATGCCTACCACTACTACCACCCTTAGCCAGGGGGGCAGGATGCCTACCACTACTACCACCCTCACCCAGGGGGGCTGGATGCCTCACCACCACCCTTAGCCAGGGGGGCAGGATGCCTACCACTACTACCACCCTCACCCAGGGGGGCTGGATGCCTACCACTACTACCACCCTTAGCCAGGGGGCTGGATGCCTACCACTACTACCACCCTCACCCAGGGGGCTGGATGCCTACCACTACTACCACCCCCACTCATAGGATGGACAATGCATGACACAACCAGCACACCACAACCTAGGGAATGCAAGAAGAAGACATCCCCCAACACCATGACAAGCGTGTGTAGACTGTGTCAAATGCCTACAACACCGAACATGACTTTGAACATACAATGTGACCCCCTAGCACATGTGCCACACATATATGTGTGTGGCACCCACAATGCAAGCAGGCCATGACCATTGTGGCAATGGGGTCCAAACCCCCATCATCACAGTGACCAAAATGTAAGTGTGGGGTCCATAGCTGAAGCACACTTTGAACAATGTGGCAATGGGGTCCAAACCCCATCATCACAGTGACCAAAAGGTAAGTGTGGGGTCCATAGCTGAAGCACATTTTGAACATTGTGGCAATGGGGTCCAAACCCCCATCATCACAGTGACCAAAATGTAAGTGTGGGGTCCATAGCTGAAACACATTTCGAACATTGTGGCAATGGGGTCAAAACCCCCATCATCACAGTGACCAAAATGTAAGTGTGGGGTCCATAGCTGAAGCACATTTTGAACATTGTGGCAATGGGGTCCAAATCCCCATCATCACAGTGACCAAAAGGTAAGTGTTGACAAAGAAAGAGGTGCAACTGCCAAACTGCATGGATGATTCCTGGTCACAGAACAACAAACACATCAGTGGCAAAGTAGTGTATGTGTCCCATTGCAACATAAATTGGGGGAGCCAAATCCTGCAGTGCAAATAAGACATACCTTTGGCCATGTGCAGACAAACAACACCCATGGGGGCTGACACCGTCAACAATCATCAATGACACAATGACAGAAGTGACCATCAGAATGCAGACCCACATATTTGCACCAATGGGCACACACATGCAGATACCCTGTGGAGACTGCAGATGTGAGGTGAACAGATACCATACCATGGCAGCAATGGGACACACAAACCATGATCATTGTGCTGACTGATGACCTAGGAGTCCCAGGGACAGCAGGGGAAACCCACCAAACTACATACAGCCAATGGCACACCCAAGATATGCCAATGCAGTGGTGCAGATGCACAAACACAAACAGGCAGACCCACACTGCACATCATACACAACAGGTGAGGGGGGTGCCAGTGTCCCCAGGCAACCACACAACACATGAGGAGACCTGAATACCAATCATACAGATGTGCATACAGTGCCACACAAAGGTAACTCATGGATCCAAATCCCCTATGTGGGCAAGCAGGCATTGTCAGATGAGAGGGAGCACAAATCACACATGTCACACAGGCACGTAGGGACAGCAACTGACACAGCAAGACACAGACACACCACAGCACCACCCCCAGGGCCCCCACAATGTGGTGACCCTGGGCTGCATTACAATCCCACTGTGATGACAAAGCCAAATGTGGTTCACACTGTGAACCACAGTCATGTGTACTGAGCAACTAACTACCATCACACCTACACAAGCACAAATCAAACAGCATGGCCAGTAAGCCAAGGCCAACATGGAGGCAGGGGCCTAGCCGGGCAACAACTCTCATCTGCACACACTCAACACCACACCCCTCGACCTCCAACAATGTGCAGCAGTGAAGCACACATGCACTGGTGACATTGCACATGCACCCATGACTATTCCAGGGTGGTGGGTGGGAACCAAGGTGCAGAAACACATCACACATGGACACTCAACAAGACTCCTGAATGTCTGACACACTGCACACTACGCTGTACATGGACATGACGGCAATACCACACCAACCAATGGGATCACAGCCACAGTCACACACCAATGAAGAAGCCAAGGTCACCCACAAAGAACACACATAGACAACAACCAACATTGCAGCCCGGACCCTGAGGAGTGCCAGCAGTCACACACACAACGTGTCACAATCACTGAAAGATAACACAAACTGGAAATCACATGACAGGGGCAAACAACAAGTGCCAAGGGGAAACCTGACTGTGACCCATCTGCGTCTGCACACAAACTCAGCCCTGACAGCAAGCACACCTATGGGTGACACCCTGATGACCAGTAATGTGCCATGCACCCACATCACAGAGAACCCAGGAGAAGACTTTGGGGGAACATAGCTCAACTCAGCTAGCATCACAAACAGGTACAACACTAGGGATCACAGCATGCACAGCTAAACGGAAGTGAACACACAGACATGCACATACAACACACACCTTGGGCGCAGGCAATGTCACAGGAGTACACACTGCCATGAGGGGACTCCACTCCTGTGTGAGGAAAGCTGTGCCATATGTTGCCTCAGTAGGGCCCCATCATGTCAGCTGAGCACTTGGTCACACAATCAACAATTAGCACCAAATGAGGGCTCCCGTCACATCAGCCTGGTCATGGAAGTGCCAACGGAATCATCAGCACAGATCCAACACACTTGTATAGCAATGTTGCACTGACAACACAGATGAGTCCTTCCCCATTGATGCCCAAACCTGCATGTCCACTGGAGATGGCCACACGGTCAGGGAAGTAGACGAATTGAACAATGGCATGGCACAACAGATGTGCAGGGGTGGAAGCCACAGATGTGAAATAAGTAGGAAATCCCATTGCCAAATACTGAACACATGACACCCTCAGATGCTGCTATGGATGACATGGATACACCACAGGATAGGACACATTCCCCCTGGACCACATGGGTTCCTGCACAGTAACACTTCATTATCATGAGACCAAATATCACCATCACTGCAGCAAGGGCATGGTTAGCATCATCAACATCATGTACATCAGAAGCAAAAGCACTAGAGAACAGAAAGTTGCTTTATTCAGCATATGTGGCATTAAAAGTAGAAGTCCGGTAGAACATAAACAAAGGCCAATGGCCAGTCCATCAACAAAGTCACAAGTGGGTGACAGTGGCAGATGCCACCCTACACATGCCTGCACAAAACCAGAGACAATCCACTAGGAGGGGCAACCGGGGGGTAGGCCAGGCACCGCAGGGACAGGATCAGGGCTCACCAGGAGGAAGCAGGGAAGGGGTGGTGGGTGCTGGAGAGCCACTGATAACTGCAGTGGAGGTGTCTGACATGGTGTGTGCCGGCACAACTGGGGGCATGGCTCAGATGTTGTGGGTGCCGGCACGACTGCAGTGGACCCTGCAGATGGAGTGGACAGGTCCGCCACTGCAGTGCCCAAGTCAGACAGGGTGGTAGTGGACTCCACTGCAGTGCCTACCACCAGGGGAGGAGAATGGGGAACAGGCAAGGTGGGCTGGACAGAGGGGGAGGACACCCTCACCACATCAGTGGCACAGACAAGCGCAGCGGGGGGTGTGGTGCCGGGAGAGCAAGTGGCAGGGGGAGAAGGCCGGAGCCTCTTGGGGATGGTATATCTGTGGGTGGGGGAACCTGGGGCAGGGTGTGGTGGGGGCACCTGTGGAGTGGGGGCCTGAGGGATGGAGGAAGGAGACCTGGTGCTTGAGCTGCAGGGCGGCGGCGGGGTCTTGCTCTTAGCACTCCGGGGGACTTGCGGGTGGGGGCCTCAGTCTGTCTGCGCCTGGGGGAGGGTGTCCGGGGGCGAGGGGCACTCTGCTCCGTGTGGGGGGCTTCCTCTTCACCCTGGATGCTGGAGCAGCTGGATCGGAGGGGAAGAGGCCGAGGTCACTGAGGAAGAGGCGCTGGGTCTTTGGGGTTGCAGGTGAGGCAAGGGAGGGTGCTTTGGAGGGAGAGGCAACTGAGGACTGCGCAGTGCCCATGGATGCGTGTGTGTGTACCAGGGCCCCATCCCCTGTGAGTCTGGTTTCAGTCCCCTGACTGTGCGTGCATGTGCGTTTTGTTTGTGGCGTCTGTGTGCTGGACGTGTGTGTGCTGGTGTGTGCCTGTGCCGGTGTGTGTGTGCTTGGGACGGGTAAGGTGCTGGGGAGTGTGGATGGAGCAGAGGCAGGAGGGGTGAGGGACTGTCTGAGGAGGGACACTGCTGCCGTCAGGGAGGAGTCCATGGACCTATTGCCCCTCTGTAGGTCAGACATGCCCGATGAGATGCCCACCATGAACGACACCAGTCAACAGTGCGGTGTGCGCATGGAGTACACTCAGCATGGCTGTCTGCCCTACATGGAGCTGGCGAAGGAGGTACACAGACTCCTCACTCAGGGCAGCAGGGGACACAGGGGCAGGGGGTGCGGTGCCTGGCCCAAAGGAGACACGCTCCCGAGCATGGGAGCCTCCACGGACCTGGGGAATGGGAGCCGATGGGAGGGCGGTGGTGGTGCTGGTGGTGGCGGGGACAGCAACACTAGCTGGGGTGTGGTGGCTGCTGACACCCGCCTCCACAAGGGAGTCATCCTCCGAGTTGCTCTGGTCCTCAGCTGAGGTGGATGGTGCTGAGGACTCCTCGGTGTGGCACCCCTCGCCCTCCGTGCCACTGGGTCCCTCCGACCACTCCTCGGCTGCTGACCCAGTCTGGCTCTCTGGCTCCTCCTGGTCCGTGGAGCTGTCCCCTTCCGTGGCCATGGATGTATCTGCAAACAATGGGGAAACAGACAGACATCAGTCACCTGCACCAAACGCACACACCACTGTGAGCACAGCACATTACAGAGCAAGCCCTGGCATCATTAGTTGTACATTGCTAAAAGTGCCCTAACTGAACAGGAGAAGCCAATTGTCAGTCTGATGTCAAGCATGGCACTCACATCCCACATGGCCTTGCACCCATCTGTCTGGTGTCTGTTGGATTGCAACACCCCAGTGTGGAAACATGCACCAAGTACACAGTAGTTGGACAGTGCAGAGGACAGGGTGTGGCATGTGGACATGCACACATCACAGCTCTTGCCACTGAGACAGTACAGGTTTCCGGATGAAAGGGATGCCCAGAGTCAAATAGGAAATGCATGTGATGCATACCAGCGACAGACACCATGATGCACCCATGTCCTGATAGCCATCGCCACAATGGTGTGCATGTAGCACATGTCACTCCCCTGCAGGACCACCAATAAGTTGACATATGCCATGGCAGAGGCATGACTGCTAAGTCATACATCACTGTCTCAGTGATGTATGACTTGGCAGCCAGACAACAACACTATGCACTGTGTCACAATAGTAGGTCATGGGGAATGCAAGTCCTGGAGCTGCACAAGTGCACATGTACATCCCCCACACAACACATCATCTTAACCCTCATCTGTCCAGGTCATACCTATTGGACATATGGGAGACCTGTGACACTACCCTCTGAACCTGAGCCCCTCACAATTTGCTGTGAATGTGGAACAGCTGCCTGAACTTCACATTCGCATACCCCAGTCTGCACGGGCAGCTGATCAAACACCTATGTGACACACAAGTATCGTCTCCTATGGTCACATCTCCAGGGGCATGCTGAGCCCCTACCAAGAAACACCCCAGCAGTCCTGGCAACTAATCCACAGCACACTGACACAGAGGCAGACACCTGAGGGGTCAAATCACTGTGCACAATGTGTCAGCTGATACACGGGAGTGGGAGTACAGAGTGCATTGCATGGCCTGGAGTAGGCATGACTGTCCTGCTCCACTTGAATGAGGGATGTGCCCTGGACAGTGGATAGCTGGCTATGTATGTGTGACACACGTAATCTGCACACTCCTGGGGCCCAAACATTGTTCCCACCCACTGCATGGGCGTGTGCCACATACCCCAGGCACATGTGGTGGCTCAGCTCAGCAAGTGGACCGCATATCAAAGCAACACGCAGATCACATGTCCAAACACAGGCGTTGTGTGAACAATGGACCCACCCATGATGCCCACAACAGAGTTAGGGAAACAGATGCTGTCCCCCACCTTTAGTGAAGCAAACTGCAAGGACACAGTCCCAAGTGACACAATTCCCTGAATGTAAGGGCCACACCTGGGTATCAGATGAGCAGTGGGCAGTGCACAATAGAGGGACATGGCTCCTGGACAACATGACTGCTGCACTGTGGCAGTTGAACCAGGCCAGAGGAGGGCACAGAGCATGTAATACAGAGTTCACAGTGCAGTCTTTGACTCACCCCCTCCTTGCTGCTGTCTGGCCTTCAGCTGCCCATCCAGGTCTGGAAACACCACCGCCAGGATCTGGAGCATGTGGGGGGTCAGGGTCCGTGTTCCGCCCCTCCTGCGAGGAGGCGACAGCTTCAGCTGGACCCGTGCAATCCTCCGGGTCCAGCCCGAAGGTCCTGCCACCTCTTCTGGCAGCTGCGGATCCGGGCGCTTGTAGACCCCTCACGGACCGGGCGGCCTGGACGATGTCCTTCCAGATCTCCTGCTTCCGATGGGCATTAACCTGTCAGGATGACAAACTGAAAAGGCCATTACCACACATGCAACATATCCGTGCATGACACAGTTGTATATACATGTCTCAATCACAGGGGCACATGATGTACACAGGCAGTGCAAAGCCTCCCATGGACAGTTTGCCAGACGTCACTACATGGTATCATTGCATGGGAAGTAAAACCATGTTCAAATGCACTGTCACTGCACCATACCTGTCCAGTGCATGTCACTACACACTATGGGGGGTGACAACTACTCAGTGAGCCTGCTAGCCAGTGGCGTGCAGACTTTCAGCCTTGCAAGTCAGACAAAATGCACATTCAGAAAGGCAGTGCACAGAACACTCACCTGCTCCCCTGGTGTCCCATACAGCTTGCTGTACTGTGGAAGTAGGCTGTCCAGCAGGGCCTGGTTCTCTTCAAGGCTGAAGGCTGGGGCTCTCTCCACAGTACGTGCCATTGCAGGGTCCAGAGGGGCAGAGACAGCAGCAGTGCAGTGGCAGATGTCGTCCTGGAGCATGTAGTGCAGGCAAGTGAGCTCTCAGGGGAACAGCCAGCAATATATATGTGCTGGAGAGGCAGATACTGTCCCTTGTGTCCAAAGTGATAGGTCCAAGTCGCTTGCATCTTCTGAATCTGGCCAATCCATGGAATAGCAGCACCAAAACACGCCCACAGCATCCTTCAAATCTTCAACTTCATGACATACATGATTTTGCAACATTGTTGTGGGTGACCAACTGATTTTCCAGCAACCGACTCGTTCGAAATTCGAAAACGCGTCCGTTGCCAGGCAAGCCCATTGTCAATGGGTGCGCACCGATCGGTCCATTGCGGTACAACGCGTACAGGGGTACAACGCGTACTCGCACACATTGAATGCAATTGGCCGGCCGGAGGCACCGATCGGTCCATTGCAGTACAACGCAGTACAGGGGTACAACGCGTACCCGCACACATTGAATGCAATGGGCCGGCCGGGGGCACCGATCGGTCCATTGCAGTACAACGCGTACAGGGTACAACGCGTACCCGCACACATTGAATGCAATGGGCCGGCCGGAGGCACCGATCGGTCCATTGCAGTACAACGCGTACAGGGGTACAACGCTGTACCGCACACATTGAATGCAATGGGCCGGCCGGGGGCACCGATCGGTCCATTGCAGTTCAACGCGTACAGGGGTATAACGCGTAGCCGCACACATTGAATGCAATGGGCCGGCCGGAGGCACCGATCGGTCCATTGCAGTACAACGCGTACAGGGGTACAACGCTGTACTCACACACATTGAATGCAATGGGCCGGCCGGAGGCACCGATCGGTCCATTGCAGTACAACGCGTGCAGAGGTACAACGCGTACCGACACATTGAATGCAATGGGCCGGCCGGAGGCACCGATCGGTCCATTGCAGTACAACGCGTACAGGGGTACAACGCTGCACCCGCACACATTGAATGCAATGGGCCGGCCGGGGCACCGATCGGTCCATTGCAGTTCAACGCGCATAGGGGTACAACGTGTACCCGCACACATTGAATGCAATGGGCCGGCCGGAGGCACTCGATCGGTCCATTGCAGTACAACGCGTACAGGGGTACAACGCGTACCCGCACACATTGAATGCAATGGGCCGGCCGGAGGCACCGATCGGTCCATTGCAGTACAACGCGTACAGGGGTACAACGCGTACCCGCACACATTGAATGCAATGGGCCGGCCGGGGGCACCGATCGGTCCATTGCAGTACAACGCATCACTGTACATGTGACTGGCATATGTCAGCATGCCTGTCTCAGATGGACATATGCCAGCCACAGATAGCTCCCAGGGAGTGAGGGGCACACCTACATCACGACAGCCTGTCCAAACTTTATCATAAGGCATGTAAGGCTGCATTTCCTATTGTGTGTATGTTGGTGTACATGTTGTCCTGTGGGTGTCACCTGTGGGCAGCCACCCCCAGGCTGTGCACGTGTTCATGGGGACAGGATCCTGGGTGTTACGTGTACATGACCACTGTGATGTGCAACTGTTCATATCTGTGCATGTGCCATGGTCACATTTCACGGTGGTGTATGTGTATGTCATGTCACATACCCCGTGAGTCCCATGTGGGATGGTATGTTTGAGCCAGGGTGTCCCAGTGGCACAATAGTGATGGTCCTCCACAGTCTTTGTGCATGTAGTGTTTACAATGTCTCTGATTTCATGTGCACAATGGGAGACAGTCTCCACATCCAGGTTGTGTGTGCATGGACTTTGATGTTGTGCGTGTGTGTGTCACAGACGTCCATGTCTGTCCTGCCGTGGCAAGTGGGGCCACTACCTGTGGGGGTCATGGTTGTTTTGCTGTGGTGTATACATGATACTCCATGTAATGCCAGTGTCCATGTGGCAATACAGGGTCCCTGGGAATGTACCTGTCGTTGAGCTGTGGTGCCTGGGGCACATCTGTCCTCACATGTTACTGTGGGGGTTATTGTGACCCGGCAGCAGGAGATGGGAACTGTGACACGGCCTCATGATATCCAATGGGCCAACCTGGGACTAATTGATGCCACCTGTTGGACCATGTTGACAGATGTTGGCCATGTATGTACCATACATGTCCTTCCGGAACTGCACACTTCATGTAGTTGTGCCTCATAATGATGTATGTTGGGATCTTGAGTGTGTTCAATGCCGCATATGTGGGGTGACTGACAATCTTGCTTACTTCTCCTCTGCACTGCAGGGCTCCTGCTGTCCATCGACCATTCCCAGACCTGGCAACGATGGTGGAACGGGACAGCATCCGACGGTACCGCTTCACCAGGCAGCTGATTGAGGATTTGGCAGTGCAGTTGTCCCCACATTTGCAGCCTGGCCGGCCGTGTCCTACAGCGCTGACCCCCAAGGTGAAGGTGATGGCAGCCCTACACTTCTTTGCCACCGGTACCTTCCAACATACTGTGGCGACTGCTGGTGGGATGTCACAGACCATGTTGAGCCGTGTGCTCCGCGATGTTTTGGCGGCAATGTTGCTATTCCTGAACCGGTACATCTATTTCCCTAGACTGCTGACGACTCACTGACGTGAAGAGTGACTTTTATGCCCTGGGGAGGATGCCGCATGTCATTGGCTCCATTGATGGGACACATGTGGCTTTGGTACCACCACAGGCCCAGGAGCAGGCCTACAGGAACCGCAAGCACTACCACTCGGTCAATGCACTGGTGGTGTGTCTTGCAGACATGACCATCACACACGTGTGTGCCCGTTTCCCTGGTTCAGCACACGATGCCTTTGTGATGAGGAGTAGTCGCATCCCCAGGATGATGGCACAGATGCAGAACCAGCGTGCCTGGCTTGTCGGTGTGTACTGACTTTGTGCCATTGTGTGTGATCTGATCTGTAGTATTCCGCCCACTTTTCCAAGTCAGCTAATGTGCACTTGTCTGTCCGTAGGTGACTCGGGATACCCCAACATGCTGTGGTTGCTGACACCCCTCAGGAACCCTGTGACACCAGCCCAGATGCGCTACAATGAGGCACATGGTCGGACCAGGAGAGTGATTGAGCGGACATTTGGTCTCCTGAAGAGCCGCTTCCGCTGCCTGGACAAGACCGGAGGGTCCCTCCCATATGCCCCTGCGAAAGTGTGCAAGATTATCATCGTCTGCTGCATGCTCCACAACCTGGCAGTGCGGAAGGAGTTGCCTCTCATCCAGGATGACAATGACCAACATCCGCCACCTGTGGAGGATCCTGGCCTGGACCACGATGCCAGTGACGATGATGATGATGATGATGATGATGATGGTGATGTCCGCACACAGCTCATCACCAACTTCTTTAGCTGAATGTGAGTATCCTGAGGTGTCATGTCAATGATGTGAGTTGGCATGATGTGTGGGTGGTGCTCTGGTGCTGTTGGAGTGTGTCCATGGGCTACTTGACTGGATGTGTGTTGCGATGTGTGCTAACAGGTGGGCTGTACTCCCCAACAGTGTTGACATGCTAACTTGGTTCTGGGTGGGTATCTTGTAACATGTATTGTGCATGAGTTTTGCTGTTCTGTCCTGTACTCCATTGCTTTTGACTGTGTGTCATTTCTGTCCTTCACAGGGTACTTTCAGATTCGTTTGGTCAACTGTGTCCACCGACGACGTGATTGCACATCCAGGCTGGTAGCTGTTGTGTCCCTACAGGTGATGTGCGCCACACCCATGGACTTCCTTCCGTCTACAGTTGTTGACTGTGTGCCCGCTGCCAGGTGGGATTACCTTGCATCTGTAGTGGTTACGACATGTTGCAACTGTGTAATAAACCTGTGCTTCACTTTGTGATGTGCGTTGTCTGTGGTCACACATTTGACTGCCATTTGCTTACTGCACCTGTGGGCTACTTGACTACAACTGGGAATGGGTGTGGTGTCTGTGCATTGCACCGTCTTCCCTGGCAACATCAGTGTAGGCAATGAGTCAGATGGCCTAGGTGTGTATGTGTTGTGTAGCCCTGGTGGTGTGTCTCCCTCATATGTGTCACGTTGCCTTTACTCACATGCCTGTGTTGTCCTTGCTGTTGCAGTTCGCATACACAGTGTAATTTTGCAGTTCATCATCCCCATAACAGCACCCACGTTGGAATCACGACAGAGGCAAGTATGGTGTATTAGTGTGTTTATTGTGATACATTTGTGTTAATAGTGCATAGGATGGGTAGTGCTGTACATAAATCTTGCAATCCCAAGTTCCTAGGTGAATTGAAAGTCCTGGTAGACAGGATCCCCAGTATCGGGCCACAGTTGTCTGACACATTGGTCCAACTTGTACTCCCCATGCAATGTGTGGGAGTAGTGTTGCCGTCAACAGGGTGAACAGTCTGTGCACAAAGGCAAACATCCAGAACAGGTTCAGGCTTCCTGGGAGTTGCGCTTGGCCATCGGCCTCTCACTTTTCCCTCCTCGGACGACCCCTCTTCTTGGGGGGCCCTCAAGTACAGGCTGCTGCGGTGCAGGGGACTCTCCGCCAGAGTCCTCCTCCCTCCCTGTGGCAGTTGCAGTTTGTTCGGCACCAGATGTTGTTGGCACACAGGGAGGTGTGGACTGGTTGCTGTTCATCTGGCGGAGGCATTGTAAAATGTCCCTGTGCACCGCCGTCATCTCATGCAGTGCATCCCACTTGGACTCCACGCGGGACATGTGTGAGTCCACGCGGGACATGTGTGACTCCACGTGGGACATGTGGGAGTCCAAGTGGGCATGATGGGCAGCCTGCTGCTGTTTCATGTCTCTGAGGAGCCCCACTACCTGGCTGAGCTCTCCGGTGCTGGACTGGTATGCATCAGCTATGCGTACCAGTTGTGGGTCATCATGCACACCAGCAACGTCTGCAAGCAGCGACCTCTGTCTCCCACCCCTCCCACCACCCCTGCTGACATGTGCAGTGTGTGCAGTGGCACGCACAGATAACCCTGGTCCACCTTGGGGGTTGGTGGTGGTGGTGGTGTCCATGGCCCCAGGTTGGTCCAGGGTCCCTGTGCTGGTGTTGCTCCTTGTTCTGTCCATGTCGGCAGGGATGGTATTTGTGGTGACAGTCGTTGGAGGGGTGGGTGCAGGGGGTGCAGCTGGTGGTCCTGCTGGTGCTGCAGCTGGTGGTCCTGCTGGTGCTGCATGTTGACTTGCACCGGATGTGCCAGGTTGGTCTTCATCGTCCGAGGAGGACAGAGGTTGTACGACGCCAGTGAGCTCCGCGATCCTCTTGAGCCTGGGACTGGGACTCCTCAGCGTCTGCTGCTGTGTCCCCATCATCACCTGTTTTTGGGAGACACAAACAATGTATGTTATGTTTCTGCAGGCATTAATGGTTGACACACATGACAGTTGTGACTGTGCCTCTGGGTGCGGGCCTGTACGTTGCATTGTCCTAAGTCGTCACAGTCAGGGGTTGATATTGGTGTGGCACATTGTCCTGCATTATTTGGGCATTTCTATGTATTTTCTGGGGTGTGAACATGGTCTGCATTGGTTGTGTTTGGTTGACAGCCGGCCCTCCTTCCCACCCACCCAGCCAGTCAGTTATCCCACCATGGAACGTGCTTGCGTTGCAGGGAGTGGAAGTTGTCTCTCAGGATGTCAGTCAGTGGTGTCCTGCTGTTTGTTGGTGCACAGTTGCCAGCAGGGCCTTGTGCTCCCCACAGCAGTAGCCAGTGTCAGCCATCTTGTGAGTCCTTCTCCACTCCCTGTGATGTGAGCCTGGTTCAGGGTGGTGTTGATGGGACAGTTGTGGGGGTGAGCTATGTCTGTGACTACGACTCCCATCATGCTATTGCCTCCACCCCACTTCCCAGCATTCCCATACTTACTTGCTTTTGTGGGGAGTTCAGTGTATGTGGGTGTGAGAGCAATGGCAAGATGGCTGACAGTGGTGTCCTGCTGTTGGTTGGTGTGCAGTACCCAGCATGCCCTTGTGCTCCCCACGACACAGCAACAGTGTCAGACATCTTTGATGGGCCTTTCCACTCTCTGTGGGATGTGCATGCGTTAGTGTGAGCTTGCTGGGCCATGTGGTGGGGGATGTAGAGCTGTGACTACGACTCCCATCATGCTATTGCCTCCTCCCCCTTCCCAGCATGCCCATGCTTCCTTCCTTTTGACTCTGCTTCCCTGTGGGGTGGGCTGGCTGTGCTGACAGGATGGCTGGGAGTGTTGTCCTGGCAGTTGTTTGGCTAGAAGTCCCAAGAGTGTCCCTGTGCTTCACACAACATAACCCAGGGTGGTGGTTCTTTGTGGGATCTTGTGTTAGGATGAGGGGCATTGCATTCTACCAGGTGGGTTCTGTGGAGTTTGTGTTGGGGTGTGTGTGAGGGGAGGTGCTTGTGACTATGGTCAGTGCTGCAAGTCCTCCTTCCCACCCAGCTAGCCAAATATCCCACCATGGAACGTGCTTGCATTGCAGGGAGTGTAAGTTGTCTCTCAGGATGTCAGTCAGTGGTGTCCTGCTGTTTGTTGGTGCACAGTTGGCAGCAGGGCCTTGTGCTCCCCACAGCAGTAGCCAGTGTCAGCCATCTTGTGAGTCCTTCTCCACTCCCTGTGATGTGAGCATGGTTCAGGGTGGTGTTGATGGGACAGTTGTGGGGGGGCAATATGTGTGACTGCAACTCCCATGATGCTATTGGCTACACTGACTTGGCCAGCATACACAGAATTCCTTCCTTTGAGTGGTCTTCACTGTGTGTTGGTGTTGTTGTGGTGGCTACATGTCTGGATGTGTTTGTTAGTTCTATTTGTGCCACTGCCTAGCTGTAGTTGTAGTTGTGTTTGTACATGTGTTGGCACAGTTGGATGTGACTTTTTTGATGGCATGTGTTGTGTTTATCTGACTGACATACACATTTTGGGATGATTCTGTTCTGGTTGCTGTGTAATTGCTATGAGTGCATGGTTTGACTCTCCCCTTGACAGTGATGTGTGTGTTTTGTGGCAGTATATTGTGTACATTTGTTGTGTACTCACCAGGCTCTGGGATGTCCTCTAGTCCATATACGCTCACTGGCGGAAGGATGGCCCGCACCTTCTCCTCCCAGGGCCTGAGGTATATTGGCTTGGCAGGAGGGCCACTGCCGGTGTATTGGCTGTTGATGTAGTCTTTCTTCAGCAGGTCCCGTACCCTCCTGCGCACGTCATACCACCTGTTCTGGATGTCGCTCTTTGTGCGCCGACATGGTGATTGTGCATTCACCCTGTTGATGATCCTCTCCCACATCTTGGTTTTCTGGGAGATGGGGGTCTGTTGGACCAGTGTGCCAAACAGCTGTGGCTCTACCCTGAGGATCACGTCTACCATGACTTCCAATTCACAATCTAGGAACTTGGGATTCTTCTTGGGGGCATGGTGATGGGTGGTGATGGTGAGTGATGTGTGTGTTGGTGTGCAGGTGAGGGTGTGTGAGTGTGTGTTTTGCTGGGTGTATGTGAGGTAGGTATTTGTTGGTGTGCTGATGGTGTGTGGCTTGTGTGAGGGATGAGCTGTGGGTGTGTGGTTGCTTTCTCTTGGGTGCTGGCAGTGGAATGGCATTTGCAAAGGCTCATGGTTGTGATTTGTGTCCTTTATATAGGTGGAGTTGTGGGTGTGTCTTTGTTCTCTGTCCCCACCCCCCAGTATTTATTGGCTTGGTAATTGCTTTTTTGGCCTTTTTTGGGGTGATTTTTCCTTTGTGCTGTTTGTGTATGTTGGAAACGTTCTTGTGACCGAGTCGGACCCTGCATTTGTCTCGTACGGTCTTCTCCGTTTCGTTCACGCTGTGTTTGTGCAGTTTTCTATGCTGCGTACGCGTCGGTCGCTGTGTTTTGTGTTGCTTCGGCTCGGTTTTGTATGCGTGTCGGTCGTGTGGCTTGGCCTCCGTCCGACTCGCTCGTGGTTTTCGCGCCTTGCATCGTACTTTGCGGTTTGGAGTTCGCGTGTACGTTTCGGTCGGATTTGTTCCGGGTGCGTGTCGGTCGGTTGGATTCGCGTGTTTTTCCGGCCGGATTGCTGTTTTCCGTGCGGCTCGGTCGCTCGACTTGGTTTCGGTACGTGTCGGTCGGATTTTTCACGCCTTGCATCGTACTTGGCGTGTCGGACGCCACAGGTACGTGTCGGTCGGTATTATTTCCGGATCCGAGTCGGTCGGTGCTTTTTCCGGCCCGAATCGGAATCGACCCCTAACTGTTAGAAGAGGAAGCCAATATACCCAAATTCACTTGTCAGAGTTGCTCAATTCAAAACATGTGAAATGAACACCCGCCTTAACACAATCACCGCTTGTGGAGAATATTTGAAAGCTGCATTTAGTTGTTTTGTGAATTCTATTTAAACCACTTGAATGTTTTTCCAATGTCTTCCTAATTAAGCCTAGAACTTGACATACCTTTCAATGTCCTTTCCCTCTTCAAAATAACTTTAGTAAAGTTTCATACTGATCCTCTTTCTTTTTCTTGTACTGACATCATTGCCTCTACCGCAATACAACCAAGTTTCATTTTTGATTATTTGTACAGACTCCGCTTTGCTAGTGGAAACTTTTCTCCATCACATACACCACACTCTGTATCTTGCTTTACTTTAAAGAGGCCAGTGCTGCAAGCTTGTGTAATAGTCATAGTGGTTGACCCTTATGGCCAAGTACTCACATCAGCAAACTAGGGATCTTCACATCTTCTCTTTAGCAGATTGCTAAACAATGCTGAGATCAGCACACATGGTAGTTCTGAGTTCACCATTGTCTTCACTTCAACAGTGTTCAGCAGAATATCACACCATGACATAGATACCTTTTCAGCATTGCCTCATTCATGTCTTACAACTGTCTCAATCATTTCTTATACCATGCCCGCATTAACACGTCCTTTACATAATGTGGTAAAGTGACCACAGTTTCAGAATTTATGATATTGTTCTGGATGCCCACCCACCACTTGACGAGATTCTTGGGACATTGTTGCCACCTTTGCACCTGAAGCATTTGCTTCACTCCACCTTAATTTAATACTTCACCTCATCCATTGATTTTGCTGGTTCATAAATTCTTTTTTTTTTTTTTGCATTTTTTTACTGATTGAATTTGAAATGGAAAACGAAGAAACATTAAATGATCTCATGACTAATCTGATGGGTACAAATAATAATACACAGATTACATTACAGATTTGCTTGACCTAATACCTAGTTACCATGTTACGCTAAATGACAAACAAAAGGAAGTAATGGTGGGGTGCACTTCCAAAGGGGCTGGGGTAATGGTGGGTGAGGGGGAAAGGTCAGAAAAAGAAGAAGGGACTATGGGAGGGTTCTAAAAAGGACGTTTTGCCCCAGAGTTGGTCTCCCAGTCATCAGACATTAGAGGAGGCTGCAAAATAAGCCTCTATAGTTTTGTTGCTATGGGAGGAGGAGTGCAGGGGGAAGAGGGAGGCGTATCGACCGTTGCCTTTTCTACCAAGTATCATTGATCAATCTGCAGGTAGGGAGACTATATGAGAAGAAATGTGTCGTCCTTGTGTTGCATACACTAAATGAGTTTCTCGTAGGAGGCTGTTTCATAAATTTGTATGAGCCATTCCTCATGTGTGGGTGGCTGTGGGGAGCACCAGTGGGGGAGTATACAGAGCTTAGCTGCTGTCAGTGCAGTGTTGAGCAAACTGCGTTCATGGTGGGCAGTAGAGGGGAATCTGCCTTATTGTGGAGCAGATTCAGGTGGCTTGGCATCGGAGTGGAAATCATCATCGTCCCGCTCAACGTTGATCCTACCTCATCCTAGAGGACACAAATGTCAGAACAGGTCTTTAATATATGTGCAATATCACAGTGTGCATGTCCGCAGCGTTAGCAGGTGGAGTCCGGTATGA
>CAWUFW010025984.1:0-38174 GCA_963921515.1 Calotriton arnoldi | reverse complement strand
ATAGTGGACCTTACTTCAGGAAGTGTTGCTGCTAGGCAGTGGGGCCATAATAAGTTGGATGTGGGATCACTCATGATAATTTGTGGTAGATACTTCTGCAACGGTAGGGCCCACACTCCTTGTGCTCATCCATCCTGCCCTATATTGAGTGCATCACATGTGGCAGCCGAAATGTAAAGTTGCAAACACACTTATCATTGTAGGTCCAATGATGTCCTCCCACAGTCCAAGACACACATTGACTTCTGCTACAAGGTTGGCTGTGACATCTGGTCGGGGACCACACACTGGGCCGGGGCAGGGCCATGGTAAGTAAGCCCAGGAACAATGAACCTGACTGCTCATGCTCATGAAATGTGACTTTAATCTCCGCTGTATGTTGTATGTGTTTCACATAACTGTTGTCCTGCATCACAATATGCCTACATATGGCATTGAACCATATACCAGATCACACCATGGTGGCTAGTGAAAGGATGTCACAAAACATATGACAAGTGAGTGTAGAATGGACATAACAATAGTATAAAGTGTCACGTTAAGTGTACTAGACACAACTGGATCGTAATTCAATGATATGAAAACTCCCTAGCAGAATTCCAAGGGACAAAACAATTTGAAATTGGTGTGGATGATGCTCGCACTGATGCCAGTTCTGTAGGTTTGTGATGGATGTATGGGCTGGCAAGGTGAATCTTCAGGAAGTCACATTTCAAAATCCCTTGGCTGAAAGACCCAAACAAAATCCAGTGTAGGCGTCAACCATTGAAGATTCACAACTTACCCACAATGTGGTATCCTAGTCAAATGTTGCACTCTGCTTGCCTCCTCTTCTACTGTATCCACCTATATAAGTGAGTGTATGATATCTGAGGGAAGGATGTCTGCTGTACAAGACCTCATCCGTTGTCAGCTTAGTTCTAACATGATGTAGGAAATGGATAATGGGAACAGAGGACACTCCAAGAATGAACATAACAAATGTGTGATCTGTCAATCCAAAATGAGCTTTGTGACTCCATTGTTAGGGAAGCACAAATGACACACAGAAGGTATGTATAGTGTGGGGTTTTTAGTATCGACAGGAAGAATGGCGCTCAAGCTAATTCGCGCTGTGTTTATGTTATGCTTGGAGTATGTGCGGTGCAAACCAGGTCAGGGGATATGCCCTAAAACCCCCGTGATGGTATGGATAGAAATCCACACAAATGAAGTAGGTACGGTCCTGGGCACACGTAATGAGGGTATAATACTAGTAGAAATGTCTCAAACTGTTGAAATGTAGAAGGTCTACACCAGAATGATAATCATAGGTGTTTAATATAGTAACAAAGCAAAAGCAACCAGCCAAAGCAAAAGCAACCAGCCGACACGTGTTTAGTCACAAAGGGGTAGTAACCGTGACTCTTCAGGGCTGGGGAGGATACAAAACATAAAATAAACTGGCAAGAAAACATACAGAGGATGTATAGGCCGAAACTGAGAGTCATAAATAAAAGTGGAAACCTAGTTACAAAACTACAACATGAAATGAAAAATAAAAGATCATTGCAACAAGATCAAAGGTCGAGCTGTGACTGTGTGGGGGAGAAAAGTGGATGGAATTGCAGACCAAGAAGCGAAACAAAATAAATACATGGTGAACGAGGTACAATAAGGGGTTTAAAGTAATAAAATTGAAAGAGCAGCCTGTAAAAGTAACAATCACGCACTATGCGGAACGTATTGGAATTACATGCAGGAGAATGCGCCCAGTATTCAAAATGAGCAGGTTCTAAGGGAGGCTGTAATCGCAAAACAATGTATACAAAAAGCTAATCAGGCGGAAGACAAACTCGGTGTACAAGGGCTCCTGAATGGAGTATAGGTCACCAAGAGTTAAAAGGTGGACCTCTGAAACACGAATGGGTAAGACAAAACGCACAGTGAACGAAATGGTGATCACGAGCAAGCTCCATGGTGAGCTGGATAAGTAAGACAGAAAAACATGCAGGAAATACGAAAAAAACACAGCCTAGTATGTGGCTCTATAAGAAGTAGTGGGCTGCCCTTAGTGAAGATTGTTTAATGTATATTACCAGTAGGTGATAGAGGAAAAAAGGGGGATTAAGGCAAATACCTGAGTGGCGGTGCAAACAAGGTGGTTTCTATAGAGAGGAAAAGGGAAACAGGTAAGGAAAATGGGGTGAGCTGAGAGAGGAAAATGGTGCGTGAAGGGAAAACTGAAGTGAATGCTTACCTAATGGCCGTTGAAAATTCCAAAACGGCAAGGAGGAGCAGTGCGGACCAAGGTAGGTGATCCACTGCCAGGTGAAAAAGAAAAGGGAGACGGATATCGCAGGGCGGCGGATGGGCCAAGGTGGACTACTGACCTGAGGGAAGACGGAAAGGGGAGGGCGGAGGCGGGGTTAAATAGGCACGGTGGAGAAAGACTAGACCGCAAATGGAAAAAGCAGGGGCAGGCCGCATAGGACGTCATGTATAGAGTAGAAACGTGTAGGAAGTAGTACTGGAAAGAGGGATGTAAGCCCCAGGTTGAAAGAAAAAAGGAAAAAAGGAAAAGGGAAGGAGAAAATAACCAAGGCTGAAGGAAAGAAGGGAAAAGGGGAAGAACAAGCGTACGTGAGATAAAGAGAATCCAATAGGTAGAGGATATCCAAAGGAGAAAAAGGGGAGAAAATTGATAGAGCATTTAAGAAATTATTATCTTACTCCTGAAACATGGAGTGCATGTCAGATGATCAAAACAGTAATGTTAAAACTTGGAGGAGGTAACTGAAACGTAGTGTACCATAATAAACATGTGCTCGCAGGGTGACACGCATATACAAAATCTTCATGAGTGACACTATGAAAGCTATACTTGTATGATGCTTAGCCTAAAGCTAACAACTAAGTGACATGAGATATGATTGAGGTGACAATAGTGGGCGCCGCTGTGACATGACGTTCACCCGAATGGTAAAGCGAAGTGACATTAGACCATAAGTTGTGACATTATAAAAGCAAAAGTGGGTGAGAATCGCACAAGGTAACTTAGGTTCAAAACTATATAATCCAAATGACAGATGGCTGCTAGGTTCCTATCTCATGACTTAGACAGAAAAGATGACAGTTCTTGATCATAGTAACACGAACGGTGCACGAGAATGTCTGGTTCATCATGTATTCCAACAGAAAATGAAGGCTCATGGCTCGTGGAATAGTCAGTAACCAGTGATTAATCACCTAAAAAATAATGAAGCTCATGATCCGTGTTTAATCCGTGTTGCACCGTCTGAAGGCGCATAATCCATGTTGCTTCCAGACGCCTGAGCCTCAATTCTCTGTTACCTCCTCTGGCGTTAGTGGCAGCCACATCAAATCCGAAGAACGAGAGGCGTCTTTTGGAGGCTTGCGTGGGACAAGTGGCTACGTGTACTGCCATGGGGTATCTGGAATCCTGGCGTTGGAGTGCTCTGATGTGTTCACCAATTCGTTCTTTCAATGGTCTGATGGTGCTCCCTACATACCATAGTTTGCAGGTGCACTCTAGAATGTATATCACAAATTTGGTGTTACAATTGATGTTGCAGTTGATCAGGTATTTCTTCTTGTTGATTGCTGTGAGATTCTTGATGCCATTCTGGGCAAATCTGCAGACACCACAACAACCACATTTAAAGAAACCCAACGTGTGCGTTTTGAGCCATGAGTGACTAATGTAAGGACGAGGCACAGTAGGACTGAGTCTCGTTTTAAGAGTTCTGCCACGTCTGTAGGTGATCAGAGGTCTTGTGGTGATGACATCTTTAAGCGTAGTATCTGCTAGTAGTACACCCCAATGTTTGTTAAGGCTTCTCTTTATGGCTAGACCCATGTCACTAAAATCGGTAATCAATCTCACTGGTTGATCTTGTTTAGTAACTGTGTTTTTCTCACATAATGTTTCGTGTCTGTCTAACCTTTGGATTCTTTTCTCAGCTTTATTTATGGTGCGTGCATTATAACCTCTAGCTTTGAACCTAGATTTCATATTGGAGATGCATTTCTGAAATTCAGGTTCTTCACTGCAGTTCCTTCTAGCTCTAACGAATTCACCGTAGGGTATCCCTTGAAGTTGATTAGAGGGGTGGGAACTTTCAGCATGCAGGATGGCATTGCATGACGTCTCTTTCCTATATAGTCGACTATGTAGTGTGTTAGACTTGATGTAGAGTTCCACATCGAGAAATGTGATGCTCGACTTGCTACAAACATTAGTGAACCTCATGTTCATGTCATTGGAGTTGAGATAAGTGAAAAACTCTTCTAGTTTATCTTGGGACCCTGACCAAAGTAAAAGGCAGTCATCTATGTAGCGTCCCCAATAGATTATGCAGTCAACCCATGGAGCTCCCTTGATACCCCAGATCCAAATGGATTCTAGAACACCCATGTAGAGATTGGCAAATGATGGTGAAAATTTGGAGCCCATGGCTACGCCTTTGGTCTGTTTGTACCACACATTGTCGTAGAGGAAGAAGTTATTATTGAGAATGATGTCCATCATGGCAGTTAACATGTTAGTGTGTTGCCAAAGTGTGGCTGGCCTGTTGTGTAAAAGGCTAGTGATAGCTTTAACCCCTTCGGTGCTTATGACGAGGCTGGACTCGTCATGGCACACAGTGCTCGTGTGCTCATGACGAGTCCAGCTCGTCATAAGACCACCCACGGGGAAGCGCTGGCGCTCCCCCCGTGGGAATCCGATCCTTAGTTTTTTTTTTGGGGAGGCAGGGGAAGGGCTTCCCCTGCCTCCCCCCGCCCCCCCCGCCCCCCCGCCCTCCCCATCAATGACGTCAGCGCGCGAGGCGCGCTGACATCATTGAGGGTTTCCCTTTCTTCCCCGACGCGCTGGAAGCCATTTGCTTCCAGCGCGTCGGGAAATAAGGTGAGGTTTGGCTCGGGGAGGGGGGGTTTGTATCAAAAGAGGCATCGAGGGAAAGGAAAGGGTTTTCCTTTCCCCCGATGCCTCTTTTGTGCATTCCTGCTGCACGATCATGTGATCGTGCAGCAGAAATACTCACGAGGAGGAGGGAGGGTCATTTACGCAGCTGTAGTGTAGGAAAGGCACTATACATTTACCCAACGAGGTAGCACTTACTGATTAGCCAGTAGAAAGTACTCCAGTTGAGTAGAGGTATTGCACAAAACGGTGGCATCTTCGTGGATAAATATGCAGGGCAGATGTGCCTTCTCTCCATTTCCAACGTGAAAAGTTAGCTGTAATCCTTGATGGAGGTCTTTGCATCCTTCATTTTCTCGAGCGCAATTCTCGTGTAGAATTCGTGAGCGTGGTTAAGCAGATGTGGCTTCTCTCCATTTACACCCTGAAAAGTTAGCTGTAATCCTTGATGGAGGTCTTTGCATCCTTGAATTTCTCGAGCGCAATGCTCGTGTAGTTCCTGTGACCAGGAGGTTCCTTCTCCTCGTCTGCCGCTGAGATCGTGCTCTGACCCTTTATAAACAAGAGGCATGTGAACGGGCCTAGAAGCCCCGCCCGTTTGGCCCCGCCACACATACACTAGCGGTATGCAACGTCTGCCCGCCCTTTCCCCACTATGATGGACAGCTTAATCAAAGGTTCCCGGCGCTTTCGGCGCGGTGGCAAAGTTACAGACACACAGGTCACTGGAGACAATTCTTCTGGTCCTTTACGCAGCTGTAGTGTAGGAAAGGCACTATACATTTACCCAACGAGGTAACACTTACTGATTAGCCAGTAGACAGTACTACAGTTGAGTAGAGGTATTGCACAAAACGGTGGCATCTTCTTGGATAAATATGCAGGGCAGGTGTGCAGAATTCGTGAGCGTGGTTAAGCAGATGTGCCTTCTCTCCATTTCCAACGTGAAAAGTTAGCTGTAATCCTTGATGGAGGTCTTTGCATCCTTCATTTTCTCGAGCGCAATTCTCGTGTAGAATTCGTGAGCGTGGTTAAGCAGATGTGGCTTCTCTCCATTTACACCCTGAAAAGTTAGCTGTAATCCTTGATGGAGGTCTTTGCATCCTTGAATTTCTCGAGCGCAATGCTCGTGTAGTTCCTGTGACCAGGAGGTTCCTTCTCCTCGTCTGCCGCTGAGATCCTGCTCTGACCCTTTATCCCCTTCGGTGCTTATGACGAGCTGGACTCGTCATGGCACACAGTGCTCGTGTGCTCATGACGAGTCCAGCTCGTCATAAGACCACCCACGGGGAAGCGCTGGCGCTCCCCCGTGGGAATCCGATCGTTAGGTTTTTTTTGGGGGGAGGCAGGGGAAGGGCTTCCCGTGCCTCCCCTTGCCCCATCAATGACGCTAGCGCGCGAGGCGCGCTGACATCATTGAGGGTTTCCCTTTCTTCCCCGATGCGCTGGAAGCCATTTGCTTCCAGCGCGTCGAGAAATCAGGTGAGGTTTGGCTCGGGGAGGGGGGGGTTTGTATCAAAAGAGGCATCGAGGGAAATGAAAGGGTTTTCCTTTCCCCGATGCCTCTTTGTGCATTCCTGCTGCACGATCATGTGATCGTGCAGCAGGAATGCCCACTGAAGCACCAGGGTTTTTTTATTTTTGTGTTGGGGAGTGGCCAAAAGGGCAAGGGTTGCTCCCCTTTTACGGGGGTGAATATTTTATTTATACTGTTAGGCCCACCTACCCCTTAGCTTGGCTGGTGGATTGTGTGTGGACTGGTGCATTATTTGCATATGTGATTGTAATGTTTTTTTTTCTCCTTTTTATTCTAGTGTAAAGCTTTTGATTCCTGTTTGCGGTTTCGGCAGTGGTGGTTCTGCAGTTTTGCGTAATTGCATTTATTTGGTAAGAAAAATATTTTTGTTGTGTGTACTCCAAATGAGTATTATTGTCATGCATGAATGAATTTTTTTGTAAGTGGTGCCATAATGGCAGCATATTTGTCTTATGTGTAATTTTTTTTTCTTCTTCTTTTTTAGTGGGATATTGTTGATCCTTACTGTGTCTGTGCAGAGTAGGTGGTGGTGAGTCTAGCTGCTTCTGTCACGTGAGTGGTATAGTGTTGGAGTATATAGGTCTTTGTGATAAAGCTACATTTTGTTTATTTCTTTTTTTTACAAAGGGTTTGTTGTTGTTGACTTGTTTGACAAGTAACCTTTATTAGTAAGCATTATGGCTAGCCGTAGAATTACTGCTCAGCAGGTGGTTGGTTTGCTTCTTGAATCTTCCTCTGAGCAGGATTATGAGACTGACAGTGCGTCTGAGGGAGAGGAGGGAGGGAAGATTCAGGCAGTGAGTTTTCTCTCCACATGGAATCATCGGATGATGAAGGTACTCTCAGTGCAGATGAAGTGCCTGATTTAGAGGAGGATACTACTGTGCCGATGGTGCAAGAGGCATCTGGATTGCAGCCTGGGGCTGCTAGGCTTCCTACTGGAAGTGCTGGACTCTGGGTTGATCCAAACATGGTGCAGCCGGTGTTGCCTGCCTTTAGTGGTTATGCAGGGTGTAGAGTGGATTGTGAACATTGTTTGCCTATACAGTATTTTCAGTTGTTTATGGATGATGTATTTTTGGGTGAGATTGTTGAGCAGACTAATTTGTATGCTGAACAGTTTTGAGGGACAACAGTGCCAGACTTAGGCCCCATTCTAGAGCTACCCGGTGGAGTCCCACAAATCTGGAAGAGATGAAGAAGTTTTTGGGTTTGACTTTTTGATGGGTTTGCTAAGGAAGCCGTCCATGGGTTCATATTGGTCTACCAGTCCCTTGATGGCAACGGCCATATTTCCTGCAGTTATGACTCGTGATCGGTATTTAATTTTGCTTCGGATGCTGCATTTTGTTGATAATGGTTTGGCGTTGCCACGAGATCACCCTGAATGTGACCGTCTTTTTAAGATTCGGCCTGTTCTTGATCAATTTGTAGATCGATTTTCAGAGATCTATACTCCAGGGAAAGAAATATCTATTGATGAGTCTTTGGTCCTGTTCAAGGGCCGTTTGGTTTTAGGCAGTACATTCCTAGCAAGAGGGCACGCTATGGAATTAAGCTGTATATGTTGTCTGAGAGTAGGACAGGATATGTTTTTAATTTGCGTGTGTACACTGGTAGGGATTCCACTATTGACCCCCCTGGTTGTCCGTCCACTTTTGGAGTTTCAGAGAAAATTGTGTGGGATCTTGCTAGAGGACTGTTTAACAGAGGCCACCATTTGTACCTTGATAACTTCTACACTGCTGTGCAATTGTTTAAGGAATTGTTCAAAGTGGACACTTTTGCTTGTGGCACAATCCGCTCTAACCGTAAAGGTTACCCAAAAGAGCTTGTTTGCAAAAAACTTCAGAGGGGACAGTGCAGTGCCTTGCGTAGTGAGGAACTGCTAGCTGTGAAATTTGTGGACAGGAGGGATGTGTACATGCTGACTACCATCCATGATGAGAGTACTTCACCTGTGGCTGTTTGGGGTCAGATTGCTGAAGTGCGCAAACCTGTGTGCATTTTAGACTACAATAAGCACATGGGTGGTGTTGATAGAGTAGATCAGAGGTTGGAACCTTACACTGCTATTCGTAAGTCTTACATTTGGTATAAGAAGTTGGCCTTCCATCTCTTCAATTTAGCAACTTTCAATGCTTTTGTTGTGTTCAAGGAGTGTTCTCCTGCGTCAAAGTTGACTTTTGTTCAGTTTCAGGAGTCTGTCATAGGCAGCCTTGTTGTTGTGGAACAGGCAAGTGTTCCTAGAGTTGGAGTGGTGGAGGATGTGGCTCGATTGAAAGATCGCCACTTTCCTGATCACATTCCTCCTACACCCTCAAAAGACTTTCCCACTAGGAGATGTAGAGTCTGTTGGCGAAGAGGTACGCGGAAGGAGACTCGTATGTACTGCCCTGAGTGTCCTTCTAACCCTGGGCTGTGTGTGCCTGCTTGTTATAGAGCGTACCACAAGCAAAAGAATTATTGGGAGCAACCATGAGTGGTAAAGTGAACTGCCTGGTCTGTAATGTTTAAGAATTGTTGTTCTGTTTCAAGGTTGGCATTAGTGCAATGTATTTAGTTTCTGATTTTGTGTTAGTAGATTTGTATCTATTTGCAATTTGTTTGTGTTTTCTTTTTTGTATAAAAAAATCCTAAATGTGATGGTGGTGTGTGTAGGCTGGTGCTTGGCTGGCGGTGTGCGGGGAGTGGCTCTTGGCTGGTGGTGTGCGTGGAGTGGTGCTTGGCTGGCGGTGTGCGTGGAGTGGCGCTAGGCTGGCGGTGTGCGTGGAGTGGCGCTTGGCTGGCGGTGTGCGTGGAGTGGCGCTTGGCTGGCGGTGTGCGTGGAGTGGCGCTTGGCTGGCGGTGTGCGTGGACTGGCGCTCGGCTGGCAGTGTGTGAGTAGTGACTTGCTGCTGGTCACTACACACACTGCTAGCCGGCGACACTCCACGCAATCCATCAGCTGGTGTGGTTGCTGTGTTAGGAATGTGGGCGTGTGAAAGTGATGGGCCCTTGAATGGCGCTGTCTGCTGGTGTGAGTGTTGTAATGTGATGGGCCCGCGGCTGGTGGTGTGAATGGTTTTGTATTTGTCACACGTATGAAAGGTGTATGAATGGCCTGTAAAGAGGTTGGTGCCTTGTCGTGGCTTTACAGCTCACGAGCTGTGAGTCAATGGTTCAGTTTCTCGTCCTTTCAATTATTAACAGTGCATTTCATTTTTGTGAAATCACTTGTTAATACAATTGTATATACTGAACCATCACTCACCCTCGTGCCAAATCCAACCAGTATGTGTGTGTGTGCTTGAGGATTAGATGGCTGTGCAGTAATATTTTTTTTGTCTTTCTCAAGCAGGGTGTACCTTGTCCCTTTTTGTGAATGTTGTAATGTGTTTGTTTCGTGCCTGGGGGTGTGAATGGTCTTGTGTGTATCACGTATGAAAGGTGTGTGATTGGCCTGTAAAGCGGTTGGGGCCTTGACGTGGCTTTACAGCTCACGAGCTGCGAGTCACTGGTTCCGTTTTTGTCCTTTCAATTATTGACAGTGCATTTCATTTTTGTGAAATCTCTTGTTAATAAAATTGTATATACTGAACCATCACTTGCCCTCGTGCCAAATCCAACCAGTATGTGTGTGTGCTTGAGGAATAGATGGCTGTGCAGTAATCTTTGTCTTTTTAGTCTGTCTGCCAAGGTGTACATTCCGTCTAAGAATAACCTACCAACTGTAGATATTGTCAGTAAGCGAAACACCCATGGGAGTACATGGTGATATCTCTCTTGTGGATCCCAACAAGTTATGGTACCCACAATGTCCTGCAAACCTCAAAATGTCTGTCACATTTTCCTTGCAATATTGTGCCAAAATTTTCACGCTGCAGAAATAAACAACACATTATCTCAAAATGACCTGGTTTTGCAAGGGGGGTCACCTGGGTTTTTGGCCCGGGGCTCGGCGGCCACATAGGGAAACCTACCAGACCCACACATTTCTGAAAAGTAGACACCTGGGGGCTTCCAGGGAGGTATGGCTTGCGTGGATCCCCCAACGTTTCCTTACCCAGAATCCCCTGCAAACCTCAATTTTAGCTGAAAAAAATCACTTTTTTCACACATTTTTGTGTGGGAAAGTGTGGCATCACTGGCCTCACACAAATTTCCTACCACCCAGCGTTCCCCCAGGTCCCCCGATAAAAATGGTGCCTCACTTGTGTGGGAGGCCCAAGTACCCGCGACAGGCAAGGGCCCACAACGTATTGAGGCGACCTCAAAATGGCCTTTCACAAAACCACCTGGTTTTGCAAGGGAGTCACCTGGGTTTTGGCCCCGTGCTCGGCGGCCATCTAAGAAAACCTACCAAACCCACACATTTCTGAAAAGTAGACACCCGGGGGCTTCCAGGGAGGTATGGTTTGCATGGATCCCCCAACGTTTCCTTACCCAGAATCCCCTGCAAACCTCAATTTTAGCTGAAAAAATCACTTTTTTCACACATTTTTGTGTGGGGAAAGTGTGGCATCACTGTCCTCACACAAATTTCCTACCACCCAGCGTTCCCCCAGGTCTCCCGATAAAAATGGTGCCTCACTTGTGTGGGAGGCCCAAGTACCCGCGACAGGCAAGGGCCCACAACATAGTGAGGCGACCTCAAAATGGCCTTTCACAAAACCACCTGGTTTTGCAAGGGAGTCACCTGGGTTTTTGGCCCCGTGCTCGGCGGCCATCTAGGGAAACCTACCAAACCCACACATTTCTGAAAACTAGACACCCGGGGCTTCCAGGGAGGTATGGCTTGCGTGGATCCCCCAATGTTTCCTTACCCAGAATCCCATGCAAACCTCAATTTTAGCTGAAAAAATCACTTTTTCCACACATTTTTGTGTGGGAAAGTGTGGCATCACTGGCCTCACACAAATTTCCTACCACCCAGCGTTCCCCCAGGTCTCCCGATAAAAATGGTGCCTCACTTGTGTGGGAGGCCCAAGTACCCGCGACAGGCAAGGGCCCACAACGTAGTGAGGCGACCTCAAAATGGCCTTTCACAAAACCACCTGGTTTTGCAAGGGAGTCACCTGGGTTTTTGGCCCCGTGCTCGGCGGCCATCTAGGGAAACCTACCAAACCCACACATTTCTGAAAAGTAGACACCCGAGGGCTTCCAGGGAGGTATGGCTTGCGTTGATCCCCCAACGTTTCCTTACCCAGAATCCCCTGTAAACCTCAATTTTAGCTGAAAAAATCACTTTTTTCACACATTTTTGTGTGGGAAAGTGTGGCATCACTGGCCTCACACAAATTTCCTACCACCCAGCGTTCCCCAGGTCTCCCGATAAAAATGGTGCCTCACTTGTGTGGGAGGCCCAAGTACCCGCGACAGGCAAGGGCCCACAACGTAGTGAGGCGTCCTCAAAATGGCCTTTCACAAAACCACCTGGTTTTGCAAGGGAGGTCACCTGGGTTTTTGGACCTTGCCTGTCGCGGGTACTTGGGCCTCCCACACAAGTGAGGCACCATTTTATCGGGAGACCTGGGGGACCGCTGGGTGGTAGGAAATTTGTGTGAGGCCAGTGATGCCACACTTTCCCACACAAAAATGTGTGAAAAAGTGATTTTTTTCAGCTAAAATTGAGGTTTGCAGGGGATTCTGGGTAAGAAACGTTGGAGATCCACGCAAGCCATACCTCCCTGGAAGCCCCGGTGTCTACTTTTCAGAAATGTGTGTGTTTGGTAGGTTTCCCTAGGTGCCGGCAGAGCTAGGGTTCAAAAACTACAGCTAGGCACTTTGCCAAAAAGGGTCATTTTTCACTGCGAAATTGAGGTGTGACCACGTTGCGTTTTGCGCTGTTTCCTGTCGCAGGCACTAGGCCGACCCACACAAGTGAGGAACCATTTTTCTCGTAATACTTTGGGGAACGCGGGGTGGGTGGAAATTTGTGGATCCACGCAGATTCCAGAACTTTCCACCACAGAAATGTGGTGAAAATGTAGTTTATTTGACAATTTTTTATGTTTTCAAGGGATTCTGGCTAACAGAACCTGGTGGGAGGCAGTCAAGTCACCCCATCCTGGATTCCCCTGGGTGTCTAGTTTTCAAAAATGTATAGGTTTGCTAGGTTTCCCTAGGTGCCGGCAGAGGTAGGGTTAAAAAACTACAGCTAGGCACTTTGCCAAAAAGGGTCATTTTTCACTGCGAAATTGAGGTGTGACCACGTTGCGTTTTGCGCCGTTTCCTGTCGCAGGCACTAGGCCGACCCACACAAGTGAGGTACCATTTTTCTCGTAAGACTTTGGGGAACGCGGGGTGGGTGGAAATTTGTGGATCCACGCAGATTCCAGAACTTTCCACCACAGAAATGTGGGGAAAATGTGTTTTTTACAATTGTTTATGTTTGCAAGGGATTCTGGTTAACAGAACCTGGTGGGAGGCAGTCAAGTCACCCCATCCTGGATTCCCCTGGGTGTCTAGTTTTAAAAAATGTATAGGTTTGCTAGGTTTTCCTAGGTGCCGGCAGAGGTAGGGTTAAAAAACTACAGCTAGGCACTTTGCCAAAAAGGGTCATTTTTCACTGCAAAATTGAGGTGTGACCACGTTGCGTTTTGCGCCGTTTCCTGTCGCAGGCACTAGGCCGACCCACACAAGTGAGGTACCATTTTTCTCGTAAGACTTTGGGGAACGCGGGGTGGGTGGAAATTTGTGGATCCACGCAGATTCCAGAACTTTCCACCACAGAAATGTGGGGAAAATGTGGTTTTTTTGACAATTTTTATGTTTGCAAGGGATTCTGGGTAACAGAACCTGTTGGGAGGTAGTCCAGTCACCCCATCCTGGATTCCTCTGGGTGTCTAGTTTTCAAAAATGTATAGGTTTGCTAGGTTTCCCTAGGTGCCGGCAGAGGTAGGGTTAAAAAACTACAGCTAGGCACTTTGCCAAAAAAGGGTCATTTTTCACTGCGAAATTGAGGTGTGACCACGTTGCGTTTTGCGCCGTTTCCTGTCGCAGGTACTAGGCCGACCCACACAAGTGAGGTACCATTTTTCTCGTAAGACTTTGCGGAACGCGGGGTGGGTGGAAATTTGTGGATCCACGCAGATTCCAGAACTTTCCACCACAGAAATGTGGGGAAAATGTGGTTTTTTTGACAATGTTTTATGTTTGCAAGGGATTCTGGGTAACAGAACCTGGTGGGAGGCAGTCCAGTCACCCCATCCTGGATTCCCCTGGGTGTCTAGGTTTCAAAAATGTATAGGTTTGCTAGGTTTCCCTAAGTGCCGGCAGAGCTAGGGTTCAAAAACTACAGCTAGGCACTTTACCAAAAAAGAGTCATTTTTCACTGCGAAATTGAGGTGTGACCACGTTGCGTTTTGCGCCGTTTCCTGTCGCAGGCACTAGGCCGAACCACACAAGTGAGGTACCATTTTTCTCGTAAGACTTTGGGGAACGCGGGGTGGGTGGAAATTTGTAGATCCACGCAGATTCCAGAACTTTCCACCACAGAAATGTGGGGAAAATGTGTTTTTTGACAATTATTTATGTTTGCAAGGGATTCTGGGTAACAGAACCTGGTGGGAGGCAGTCCAGTCACCCCATCCTGGATTCCCCTGGGTGTCTAGTTTTCAAAAATGTATAGGTTTGCTAGGTTTCCCTAGGTCCAGGCAGAGGTAGGGTTAAAAACTACAGCTAGGCACTTTGCCAAAAAAGGGTCATTTTTCACTGCGAAATTGAGGTGTGACCACGTTGCGTTTTGCGCCGTTTCCTGTCGCAGGCACTAGGCCGACCCACACAAGTGAGGTACCATTTTTCTCGTAAGACTTTGGGGAACGCGGGGTGGGTGGAAATTTGTGGATCCACGCAGATTCCAGAACTTTCCACCACAGAAATGTAGGGAAAATGTTTTTTTTGGACAATTTTTTATGTTTGCAAGGGATTCTGGGTAACAGAACCTGGTGGGAGGCAGTCAAGTCACCCCATCCTGGATTCCCCTGGGTGTCTAGTTTTCAAAAATGTATAGGTTTGCTAGGTTTCCCTAGGTGCCGGCAGAGGTAGGGTTCAAAAACTACAGCTAGGCACTTTGCAAAAAAGGGTCATTTTTCACTGCGAAATTGAGGTGTGACCACGTTGCGTTTTGCGCCGTTTCCTGTCGCAGGCACTAGGCCGACCCACACAACTGAGGTACCATTTTTCTCGTAAGACTTTGGGGAACGCGGGGTGGGTGGAAATTTGTGGATCCACGCAGATTCCAGAACTTTCCACCACAGAAATGTGGGGAAAATGTGTTTTTTTGGACAATTTTGTATGTTTGCAAGGGATTCTGGGTAACAGAACCTGTTGGGAGGCAGTCCAGTCACCCCATCCTGGATTCCCCTGGGTGTCTAGTTTTCAAAAATGTATAGGTTTGCTAGGTTTCCCTAGGTGCCGGCAGAGGTAGGGTTAAAAAACTACAGCTAGGCACTTTGCCAAAAAGGGTCATTTTTCACTGCGAAATTGAGGTGTGACCACGTTGCGTTTTGCGCCGTTTCCTGTCGCAGGCACTAGGCCGACCCACACAAGTGAGGTACCATTTTTCTCGTAAGACTTTGCGGAACGCGGGGTGGGTGGAAATTTGTGGATCCACGCAGATTCCAGAACTTTCCACCACAGAAATGTGGGGAAAATGTGGGTTTTTTGACAATTTTTTATGTTTGCAAGGGATTCTGGGTAACAGAACCTGGTGGGAGGCAGTCAAGTCACCCCATCCTGGATTACCCGGGGTGTCTAGTTTTCAAAAATGTATAGGTTTGCTAGGTTTCCTAGGTGCCGGCAGAGGTAGGGTTCAAAAACTACAGCTAGGCACTTTGCAAAAAAAGGGTCATTTTTCACTGCGAAATTGAGGTGTGACCACGTTGCGTTTTGCGCCGTTTCCTGTCGCAGGCACTAGGCCGACCCACACAAGTGAGGTACCATTTTTCTCGTAAGACTTTGGGGAACGCGGGGTGTGTGGAAATTTGTGGATCCACGCAGATTCCAGAACTTTCCACCACAGAAATGTGGGGAAAATGTGTTTTTTTGACAATTTTTTATGTTTGCAAGGGATTCTGGGTAACAGAACCTGGTGGGAGGCAGTCCAGTCACCCCATCCTGGATTCCCCTGGGTGTCTAGTTTTAAAAAATGTATAGGTTTGCTAGGTTTCCCTAAGTGCCGGCAGAGCTAGGGTTCAAAAACTACAGCTAGGCACTTTGCCAAAAAAGAGTCATTTTTCACTGCGAAATTGAGGTGTGACCACGTTGCGTTTTGCGCCGTTTCCTGTCGCAGGCACTAGGCCGACCCACACAAGTGAGGTACCATTTTTCTCGTAAGACTTTGGGGAACGCGGGGTGGGTGGAAATTTGTGGATCCACGCAGATTCCAGAACTTTCCACCACAGAAATGTGGGGAAAATGTGTTTTTTTTTACAATTGTTTATGTTTGCAAGGGATTCTGGTTAACAGAACCTGGTGGGAGGCAGTCAAGTCACCCCATCCTGGATTCCCCTGGGTGTCTAGTTTTAAAAAATGTATAGGTTTGCTAGGTTTTCCTAGGTGCCGGCAGAGGTAGGGTTAAAAAACTACAGCTAGGCACTTTGCCAAAAAGGGTCATTTTTCACTGCAAAATTGAGGTGTGACCACGTTGCGTTTTGCGCCGTTTCCTGTCGCAGGCACTAGGCCGACCCACACAAGTGAGGTACCATTTTTCTCGTAAGACTTTGGGGAACGCGGGGTGGGTGGAAATTTGTGGATCCACGCAGATTCCAGAACTTTCCACCACAGAAATGTGGGGAAAATGTGGTTTTTTTGACAATTTTTTATGTTTGCAAGGGATTCTGGGTAACAGAACCTGTTGGGAGGCAGTCCAGTCACCCCATCCTGGATTCCCCTGGGTGTCTAGTTTTCAAAAATGTATAGGTTTGCTAGGTTTCCCTAGGTGCCGGCAGAGGTAGGGTTAAAAACTACAGCTAGGCACTTTGCCAAAAAAGGGTCATTTTTCACTGCGAAATTGAGGTGTGACCACGTTGCGTTTTGCGCCGTTTCCTGTCGCAGGTACTAGGCCGACCCACACAAGTGAGGTACCATTTTTCTCGTAAGACTTTGCGGAACGCGGGGTGGGTGGAAATTTGTGGATCCACGCAGATTCCAGAACTTTCCACCACAGAAATGTGGGGAAAATGTGGTTTTTTTGACAATGTTTTATGTTTGCAAGGGATTCTGGGTAACAGAACCTGGTGGGAGGCAGTCCAGTCACCCCATCCTGGATTCCCCTGGGTGTCTAGTTTTCAAAAATGTATAGGTTTGCTAGGTTTCCCTAAGTGCCGGCAGAGCTAGGGTTCAAAAACTACAGCTAGGCACTTTGCCAAAAAAGAGTCATTTTTCACTGCGAAATTGAGGTGTGACCACGTTGCGTTTTGCGCCGTTTCCTGTCGCAGGCACTAGGCCGAACCACACAAGTGAGGTACCATTTTTCTCGTAAGACTTTGGGGAACGCGGGGTGGGTGGAAATTTGTAGATCCACGCAGATTCCAGAACTTTCCACCACAGAAATGTGGGGAAAATGTGTTTTTTGACAATTATTTATGTTTGCAAGGGATTCTGGGTAACAGAACCTGGTGGGAGGCAGTCCAGTCACCCCATCCTGGATTCCCCTGGGTGTCTAGTTTTCAAAAATGTATAGGTTTGCTAGGTTTCCCTAGGTGCCGGCAGAGGTAGGGTTAAAAAACTACAGCTAGGCACTTTGCCAAAAAAGGGTCATTTTTCACTGCGAAATTGAGGTGTGACCACGTTGCGTTTTGCGCCGTTTCCTGTCGCAGGCACTAGGCCGACCCACACAAGTGAGGTACCATTTTTCTCGTAAGACTTGGGGAACGCGGGGTGGGTGGAAATTTGTGGATCCACGCAGATTCCAGAACTTTCCACCACAGAAATGTGGGGAAAATGTGGTTTTTTTGACAATGTTTTATGTTTGCAAGGGATTCTGGGTAACAGAACCTGGTGGGAGGCAGTCAAGTCACCCCATCCTGGATTCCCCTGGGTGTCTAGTTTTCAAAAATGTATAGGTTTGCTAGGTTTCCCTAGGTGCCGGCAGAGGTAGGGTTCAAAAACTACAGCTAGGCACTTTGCAAAAAAGGGTCATTTTTCACTGCGAAATTGAGGTGTGACCACGTTGCGTTTTGCGCCGTTTCCTGTCGCAGGCACTAGGCCGACCCACACAACTGAGGTACCATTTTTCTCGTAAGACTTTGGGGAACGCGGGGTGGGTGGAAATTTGTGGATCCACGCAGATTCCAGAACTTTCCACCACAGAAATGTGGGGAAAATGTGTTTTTTTGGACAATTTTGTATGTTTGCAAGGGATTCTGGGTAACAGAACCTGTTGGGAGGCAGTCCAGTCACCCCATCCTGGATTCCCCTGGGTGTCTAGTTTTCAAAAATGTATAGGTTTGCTAGGTTTCCCTAGGTGCCGGCAGAGGTAGGGTTAAAAACTACAGCTAGGCACTTTGCCAAAAAGGGTCATTTTTCACTGCGAAATTGAGGTGTGACCACGTTGCGTTTTGCGCCGTTTCCTGTCGCAGGCACTAGGCCGACCCACACAAGTGAGGTACCATTTTTCTCGTAAGACTTTGGGGAACGCGGGGTGGGTGGAAATTTGTGGATCCACGCAGATTCCAGAACTTTCCACCACAGAAATGTGGGGAAAATGTGGTTTTTTTGACAATTTTTTATGTTTGCAAGGGATTCTGGGTAACAGAACCTGGTGGGAGGCAGTCAAGTCACCCCATCCTGGATTACCCGGGGTGTCTAGTTTTCAAAAATGTATAGGTTTGCTAGGTTTCCCTAGGTGCCGGCAGAGGTAGGGTTCAAAAACGACAGCTAGGCACTTTGCAAAAAAAGGGTCATTTTTCACTGCGAAATTGAGGTGTGACCACGTTGCGTTTTGCGCCGTTTCCTGTCGCAGGCACTAGGCCGACCCACACAAGTGAGGTACCATTTTTCTCGTAAGACTTTGGGGAACGCGGGGTGTGTGGAAATTTGTGGATCCACGCAGATTCCAGAACTTTCCACCACAGAAATGTGGGGAAAATGTGTTTTTTTGACAATTTTTTATGTTTGCAAGGGATTCTGGGTAACAGAACCTGGTGGGAGGCAGTCCAGTCACCCCATCCTGGATTCCCCTGGGTGTCTAGTTTTAAAAAATGTATAGGTTTGCTAGGTTTCCCTAAGTGCCGGCAGAGCTAGGGTTCAAAAACTACAGCTAGGCACTTTGCCAAAAAAGAGTCATTTTTCACTGCGAAATTGAGGTGTGACCACGTTGCGTTTTGCGCCGTTTCCTGTCGCAGGCACTAGGCCGAACCACACAAGTGAGGTACCATTTTTCTCGTAAGACTTTGGGGAACGCGTGGTGGGTGGAAATTTGTAGATCCACGCAGATTCCAGAACTTTCCACCACAGAAATGTGGGGAAAATGTGTTTTTTGACAATTATTTATGTTTGCAAGGGATTCTGGGTAACAGAACCTGGTGGGAGGCAGTCCAGTCACCCTATCCTGGATTCCCCTGGGTGTCTAGTTTTCAAAAATGTATAGGTTTGCTAGGTTTCCCTAGGTGCCGGCAGAGGTAGGGTTCAAAAACTACAGCTAGGCACTTTGCCAAAAAAGGGTCATTTTTCACTGCGAAATTGAGGTGTGACCACGTTGCGTTTTGCGCCGTTTCCTGTCGCAGGCACTAGGCCGACCCACACAAGTGAGGTACCATTTTTCTCGTAAGACTTTGCGGAACGCGGGGTGGGTGGAAATTTGTGGATCCACGCAGATTCCAGAACTTTCCACCACAGAAATGTGGGGAAAATGTGTTTTTTTTGACAATTTTTTATGTTTGCAAGGGATTCTGGGTAACAGAACCTGGTGGGAGGCAGTCAAGTCACCCCATCCTGGATTCCCCGGGGTGTCTAGTCTTCAAAAATGTATAGGTTTGCTAGGTTTCCCTAGGTGCCGGCAGAGGTAGGGTTCAAAAACTACAGCTAGGCACTTTGCAAAAAAGGGTCATTTTTCACTGCGAAATTGAGGTGTGACCACGTTGCGTTTTGCACCGTTTCCTGTCGCAGGCACTAGGCCGACCCACACAAGTGAGGTACCATTTTTCTCGTAAGACTTTGGGGAACGCGGGTGTGTGGAAATTTGTGGATCCACGCAGATTCCAGAACTTTCCACCACAGAAATGTGGGGAAAATGTGTTTTTAAAAAAATCTTTTATGTTTGCAAGGGATTCTGGGTAACAGAACCTGGTGGGAGGCAGTCCAGTCACCCCATCCTGGATTCCCCTGGGTGTCTAGTTTTCAAAAATGTATAGGTTTGCTAGGTTTCCCTAAGTGCCGGCAGAGCTAGGGTTCAAAAACTACAGCTAGGCACTTTGCCAAAAAAGAGTCATTTTTCACTGCGAAATTGAGGTGTGACCACGTTGCGTTTTGCGCCGTTTCCTGTCGCAGGCACTAGGCCGAACCACACAAGTGAGGTACCATTTTTCTCGTAAGACTTTGGGGAACGCGGGGTGGGTGGAAATTTGTAGATCCACGCAGATTCCAGAACTTTCCACCACAGAAATGTGGGGAAAATGTGTTTTTTTGACAATTATTTATGTTTGCAAGGGATTCTGGGTAACAGAACCTGGTGGGAGGCAGTCCAGTCACCCTATCCTGGATTCCCCTGGGTGTCTAGTTTTCAAAAATGTATAGGTTTGCTAGGTTTCCCTAGGTGCCGGCAGAGGTAGGGTTCAAAAACTACAGCTAGGCACTTTGCCAAAAAAGGGTCATTTTTCACTGCGAAATTGAGGTGTGACCACGTTGCGTTTTGCGCCGTTTCCTGTCGCAGGCACTAGGCCGACCCACACAAGTGAGGTACCATTTTTCTCGTAAGACTTTGCGGAACGCGGGGTGGGTGGAAATTTGTGGATCCACGCAGATTCCAGAACTTTCCACCACAGAAATGTGGGGAAAATGTGGTTTTTTGACAATTTTTTATGTTTGCAAGGGATTCTGGGTAACAGAACCTGGTGGGAGGCAGTCAAGTCACCCCATCCTGGATTCCCCGGGGTGTCTAGTCTTCAAAAATGTATAGGTTTGCTAGGTTTCCCTAGGTGCCGGCAGAGGTAGGGTTAAAAAGCTACAGCTAGGCACTTTGCAAAAAAGGGTCATTTTTCACTGCGAAATTGAGGTGTGACCACGTTGCGTTTTGCGCCGTTTCCTGTCGCAGGCACTAGGCCGACCCACACAAGTGAGGTACCATTTTTCTCGTAAGACTTTGGGGAATGCGGGGTGGGTGGAAATTTGTGGATCCACGCAGATTCCAGAACTTTCCACCACAGAAATGTGGGGAAAATGTGGTTTTTTTGACAATTTGTTATGTTTGCAAGGGATTCTGGGTAACAGAACCTGGTGGGAGGCAGTCCAGTCACCCTATCCTGGATTCCCCTGGGTGTCTAGTTTTCAAAAATGTATAGGTTTGCTAGGTTTCCCTAGGTGCCGGCAGAGGTAGGGTTCAAAAACTACTGCTAGGCACTTTGCCAAAAAAGGGTCATTTTTCACTGCGAAATTGAGGTGTGACCACGTTGCGTTTGCGCCGTTTCCTGTCGCAGGCACTAGGCCGACCCACACAAGTGAGGTACCATTTTCTCGTAAGACTTTGCGGAACGCGGGGTGGGTGGAAATTTGTGGATCCACGCAGATTCCAGAACTTTCCACCACAGAAATGTGGGGAAAATGTGGTTTTTTTGTCAATTTTTTATGTTTGCAAGGGATTCTGGGTAACAGAACCTGGTGGGAGGCAGTCAAGTCACCCCATCCTGGATTCCCCGGGGTGTCTAGTTTTCAAAAATGTATAGGTTTGCTAGGTTTCCCTAGGTGCCGGCAGAGGTAGGGTTCAAAAACTACAGCTAGGCACTTTGCAAAAAAAGGGTCATTTTTCACTGCGAAATTGAGGTGTGACCACGTTGCGTTTTGCGCCGTTTCCTGTCGCAGGCACTAGGCCGACCCACACAAGTGAGGTACCATTTTTCTCGTAAGACTTTGGGGAACGCGGGGTGGGTTGAAATTTGTGGATCCACGCAGATTCCAGAACTTTCCACCACAGAAATGTGGGGAAAATGTGTTTTTTGACAATTATTTATGTTTGCAAGGGATTCTGGGTAACAGAACCTGGTGGGAGGCAGTCCAGTCACCCTATCCTGGATTTCCCTGGGTGTCTAGTTTTCAAAAATGTATAGGTTTGCTAGGTTTCCCTAGGTGCCGGCAGAGGTAGGGTTCAAAAACTACAGCTAGGCACTTTGCCAAAAAAGGGTCATTTTTCACTGCGAAATTGAGGTGTGACCACGTTGCGTTTTGCGCCGTTTCCTGTCGCAGGCACTAGGCCGACCCACACAAGTGAGGTACCATTTTTCTCGTAAGACTTTGCGGAACGCGGGGTGGGTGGAAATTTGTGGATCCACGCAGATTCCAGAATTTTCCACCACAGAAATGTGGGGAAAATGTGTTTTTTTGACAATTTTTTATGTTTGCAAGGGATTCTGGGTAACAGAACCTGGTGGGAGGCAGTCAAGTCACCCCATCCTGGATTCCCCGGGGTGTCTAGTCTTCAAAAATGTATAGGTTTGCTAGGTTTCCCTAGGTGCCGGCAGAGGTAGGGTTCAAAAACTACAGCTAGGCACTTTGCAAAAAAGGGTCATTTTTCACTGCGAAATTGAGGTGTGACCACGTTGCGTTTTGCACCGTTTCCTGTCGCAGGCACTAGGCCGACCCACACAAGTGAGGTACCATTTTTCTCGTAAGACTTTGGGGAACGCGGGGTGTGTGGAAATTTGTGGATCCACGCAGATTCCAGAACTTTCCACCACAGAAATGTGGGGAAAATGTGTTTTTTAAAAAATCTTTTATGTTTGCAAGGGATTCTGGGTAACAGAACCTGGTGGGAGGCAGTCCAGTCACCCCATCCTGGATTCCCCTGGGTGTCTAGTTTTCAAAAATGTATAGGTTTGCTAGGTTTCCCTAAGTGCCGGCAGAGCTAGGGTTCAAAAACTACAGCTAGGCACTTTGCCAAAAAAGAGTCATTTTTCACTGCGAAATTGAGGTGTGACCACGTTGCGTTTTGCGCCGTTTCCTGTCGCAGGCACTAGGCCGAACCACACAAGTGAGGTACCATTTTTCTCGTAAGACTTTGGGGAACGCGGGGTGGGTGGAAATTTGTAGATCCACGCAGATTCCAGAACTTTCCACCACAGAAATGTGGGGAAAATGTGTTTTTTGACAATTATTTATGTTTGCAAGGGATTCTGGGTAACAGAACCTGGTGGGAGGCAGTCCAGTCACCCTATCCTGGATTCCCCTGGGTGTCTAGTTTTCAAAAATGTATAGGTTTGCTAGGTTTCCCTAGGTGCCGGCAGAGGTAGGGTTCAAAAACTACAGCTAGGCACTTTGCCAAAAAAGGGTCATTTTTCACTGCGAAATTGAGGTGTGACCACGTTGCGTTTTGCGCCGTTTCCTGTCGCAGGCACTAGGCCGACCCACACAAGTGAGGTACCATTTTTCTCGTAAGACTTTGCGGAACGCGGGGTGGGTGGAAATTTGTGGATCCACGCAGATTCCAGAACTTTCCACCACAGAAATGTGGGGAAAATGTGGTTTTTTGACAATTTTTTATGTTTGCAAGGGATTCTGGGTAACAGAACCTGGTGGGAGGCAGTCAAGTCACCCCATCCTGGATTCCCGGGGTGTCTAGTCTTCAAAAATGTATAGGTTTGCTAGGTTTCCCTAGGTGCCGGCAGAGGTAGGGTTAAAAAACTACAGCTAGGCACTTTGCAAAAAAAGGGTCATTTTTCACTGCGAAATTGAGGTGTGACCACGTTGCGTTTTGCGCCGTTTCCTGTCGCAGGCACTAGGCCGACCCACACAAGTGAGGTACCATTTTTCTCGTAAGACTTTGGGGAATGCGGGGTGGGTGGAAATTTGTGGATCCACGCAGATTCCAGAACTTTCCACCACAGAAATGTGGGGAAAATGTGGTTTTTTGACAATTTGTTATGTTTGCAAGGGATTCTGGGTAACAGAACCTGGTGGGAGGCAGTCCAGTCACCCTATCCTGGATTCCCCTGGGTGTCTAGTTTTCAAAAATGTATAGGTTTGCTAGGTTTCCCTAGGTGCCGGCAGAGGTAGGGTTCAAAAACTACTGCTAGGCACTTTGCCAAAAAAGGGTCATTTTTCACTGCGAAATTGAGGTGTGACCACGTTGCGTTTTGCGCCGTTTCCTGTCGCAGGCACTAGGCCGACCCACACAAGTGAGGTACCATTTTTCTCGTAAGACTTTGCGGAACGCGGGGTGGGTGGAAATTTGTGGATCCACGCAGATTCCAGAACTTTCCACCACAGAAATGTGGGGAAAATGTGGTTTTTTTGTCAATTTTTTATGTTTGCAAGGGATTCTGGGTAACAGAACCTGGTGGGAGGCAGTCAAGTCACCCCATCCTGGATTCCCCGGGTGTCTAGTTTTCAAAAATGTATAGGTTTGCTAGGTTTCCCTAGGTGCCGGCAGAGGTAGGGTTAAAAACTACAGCAAGGCACTTTGCAAAAAAAGGGTCATTTTTCACTGCGAAATTGAGGTGTGACCACGTTGCGTTTTGCGCCGTTTCCTGTCGCAGGCACTAGGCCGACCCACACAAGTGAGGTACCATTTTTCTCGTAAGACTTTGGGAACGCGGGGTGGGTGGAAATTTGTGGATCCACGCAGATTCCAGAACTTTCCACCACAGAAATGTGGGGAAAATGTGTTTTTTTGACAATTATTTATGTTTGCAAGGGATTCTGGGTAACAGAACCTGGTGGGAGGCAGTCAAGTCACCCCATCCTGGATTCCCCTGGGTGTCTAGTTTTCAAAAATGTATAGGTTTGCTAGGTTTCCCTAGGTGCCGGCAGAGGTAGGGTTCAAAAACTACAGCTAGGCACTTTGCAAAAAAGGGTCATTTTTCACTGCGAAATTGAGGTGTGACCACGTTGCGTTTTGCGCCGTTTCCTGTCGCAGGCACTAGGCCGACCCACACAAGTGAGGTACCATTTTTCTCGTAAGACTTTGGGGAACGCGGGGTGGGTGGAAATTTGTAGATCCACGCAGATTCCAGAACTTTCCACCACAGAAATGTGGGGAAAATGTGTTTTTTGACAATTATTTATGTTTGCAAGGGATTCTGGGTAACAGAACCTGGTGGGAGGCAGTCCAGTCACCCTATCCTGGATTCCCCTGGGTGTCTAGTTTTCAAAAATGTATAGGTTTGCTAGGTTTCCCTAGGTGCCGGCAGAGGTAGGGTTCAAAAACTACAGCTAGGCACTTTGCCAAAAAAGGGTCATTTTTCACTGCGAAATTGAGGTGTGACCACGTTGCGTTTTGCGCCGTTTCCTGTCGCAGGCACTAGGCCGACCCACACAAGTGAGGTACCATTTTTCTCGTAAGACTTTGCGGAACGCGGGGTGGGTGGAAATTTGTGGATCCACGCAGATTCCAGAACTTTCCACCACAGAAATGTGGGGAAAATGTGTTTTTTTTGACAATTGTTTATGTTTGCAAGGGATTCTGGGTAACAGAACCTGGTGGGAGGCAGTCAAGTCACCCCATCCTGGATTCCCCGGGGTGTCTAGTCTTCAAAAATGTATAGGTTTGCTAGGTTTCCCTAGGTGCCGGCAGAGGTAGGGTTAAAAAACTACAGCTAGGCACTTTGCAAAAAAAGGGTCATTTTTCACTGCAAAATTGAGGTGTGACCACGTTGCGTTTTGCGCCGTTTCCTGTCGCAGGCACTAGGCCGACCCACACAAGTGAGGTACCATTTTTCTTGTAAGACTTTGGGGAACGCGGTGTGGGTGGAAATTTGTGGATCCACGCAGATTCCAGAACTTTCCACCACAGAAATGTGGGGAAAATGTGGTTTTTTTGACAATTTGTTATGTTTGCAAGGGATTCTGGGTAACAGATCCTGGTGGGAGGCAGTCCAGTCACCCTATCCTGGATTCCCCTGGGTGTCTAGTTTTCAAAAATGTATAGGTTTGCTAGGTTTCCTAGGTGCCGGCAGAGGTAGGGTTCAAAAACTACAGCTAGGCACTTTGCCAAAAAAGGGTCATTTTTCACTGCGAAATTGAGGTGTGACCACGTTGCGTTTTGCGCCGTTTCCTGTCGCAGGCACTAGGCCGACCCACACAAGTGAGGTACCATTTTTCTCGTAAGACTTTGCGGAACGCGGGGTGGGTGGAAATTTGTGGATCCACGCAGATTCCAGAACTTTCCACCACAGAAATGTGGGGAAAATGTGGTTTTTTTGACAATTTTTATGTTTGCAAGGGATTCTGGGTAACAGAACCTGGTGGGAGGCAGTCAAGTCACCCCATCCTGGATTCCCCGGGGTGTCTAGTTTTCAAAAATGTATAGGTTTGCTAGGTTTCCCTAGGTGCCGGCAGAGGTAGGGTTCAAAAACTACAGCTAGGCACTTTGCAAAAAGGGTCATTTTTCACTGCGAAATTGAGGTGTGACCATGTTGCGTTTTGCGCCGTTTCCTGTCGCAGGCACTAGGCCGACCCACACAAGTGAGGTACCATTTTTCTCGTAAGACTTTGGGGAACGCGGGGTGGGTGGAAATTTGTGGATCCACGCAGATTCCAGAACTTTCCACCACAGAAATGTGGGGAAAATGTGTTTTTTTGGACAATTTTGTATGTTTGCAAGTGATTCTAGGTAATAGAACCTGTTGGGAGGCAGTCCAGTCACCCCATCCTGGATTCCCCTGGGCGTCTAGTTTTCAAAAATGTATAGGTTTGCTAGGTTTCCCTAGGTGCCGGCAGAGGTAGGGTTAAAAAACTACAGCTAGGCACTTTGCAAAAAAGGGTCATTTTTCACTGCGAAATTGAGGTGTGACCACGTTGCGTTTTGCGCCGTTTCCTGCCGCAGGCACTAGGCCGACCCACACAAGTGAGGTACCATTTTTCTCGTAAGACTTTGGGGAACGCGGGGTGGGTGGAAATTTGTGGATCCACGCAGATTCCAGAACTTTCCACCACAGAAATGTGGGGAAAATGTGGTTTTTTTGACAATTTTTTATGTTTGCAAGGGATTCTGGGTAACAGAACCTGGTGGGAGGCAGTCAAGTCACCCCATCCTGGATTCCCCGGGGTGTCTAGTTTGCAAAAATGTATAGGTTTGCTAGGTTTCCCTAGGTGCCGGCAGAGGTAGGGTTCAAAAACTACAGCTAGGCACTTTGCAAAAAAAGGGTCATTTTTCACTGCGAAATTGAGGTGTGACCACGTTGCATTTTGCGCCGTTTCCTGTCGCAGGCACTAGGCCGACCCACACAAGTGAGGTACCATTTTTCTCGTAAGACTTTGGGGAACGCGGGGTGGGTGGAAATTTGTAGATCCACGCAGATTCCAGAACTTTCCACCACAGAAATGTGGGGAAAATGTGTTTTTTGACAATTATTTATGTTTGCAAGGGATTCTGGGTAACAGAACCTGGTGGGAGGCAGTCCAGTCACCCTATCCTGGATTCCCCTGTGTGTCTAGTTTTCAAAAATGTATAGGTTTGCTAGGTTTCCCTAGGTGCCGGCAGAGGTAGGGTTCAAAAACTACAGCTAGGCACTTTGCCAAAAAGGGTCATTTTTCACTGCGAAATTGAGGTGTGACCACGTTGCGTTTTGCGCCGTTTCCTGTCGCAGGCACTAGGCCGACCCACACAAGTGAGGTACCATTTTTCTCGTAAGACTTTGCGGAACGCGGGGTGGGTGGAAATTTGTGGATCCACGCAGATTCCAGAACTTTCCACCACAGAAATGTGGGGAAAATGTGTTTTTTTGACAATTGTTTATGTTTGCAAGGGATTCTGGGTAACAGAACCTGGTGGGAGGCAGTCAAGTCACCCCATCCTGGATTCCCAGGGTGTCTAGTCTTCAAAAATGTATAGGTTTGCTAGGTTTCCCTAGGTGCCGGCAGAGGTAGGGTTAAAAAACTACAGCTAGGCACTTTGCAAAAAAAGGGTCATTTTTCACTGCGAAATTGAGGTGTGACCACGTTGCGTTTTGCGCCGTTTCCTGTCGCAGGCACTAGGCCGACCCACACAAGTGAGGTACCATTTTTCTCGTAAGACTTTGGGGAACGCGGTGTGGGTGGAAATTTGTGGATCCACGCAGATTCCAGAACTTTCCACCACAGAAATGTGGGGAAAATGTGGTTTTTTTGACAATTTGTTATGTTTGCAAGGGATTCTGGGTAACAGAACCTGGTGGGAGGCAGTCCAGTCACCCTATCCTGGATTCCCCTGGGTGTCTAGTTTTCAAAAATGTATAGGTTTGCTAGGTTTCCCTAGGTGCCGGCAGAGGTAGGGTTCAAAAACTACAGCTAGGCACTTTGCCAAAAAAGGGTCATTTTTCACTGCGAAATTGAGGTGTGACCACGTTGCGTTTTGCGCCGTTTCCTGTCGCAGGCACTAGGCCGACCCACACAAGTGAGGTACCATTTTTCTCGTAAGACTTTGCGGAACGCGGGGTGGGTGGAAATTTGTGGATCCACGCAGATTCCAGAACTTTCCACCACAGAAATGTGGGGAAAATGTGTTTTTTTTGACAATTTTTTATGTTTGCAAGGGATTCTGGGTAACAGAACCTGGTGGGAGGCAGTCAAGTCACCCCATCCTGGATTCCCCGGGGTGTCTAGTTTTCAAAAATGTATAGGTTTGCTAGGTTTCCCTAGGTGCCGGCAGAGGTAGGGTTCAAAAACTACAGCTAGGCACTTTGCAAAAAGGGTCATTTTTCACTGCGAAATTGAGGTGTGACCATGTTGCGTTTTGCGCCGTTTCCTGTCGCAGGCACTAGGCCGACCCACACAAGTGAGGTACCATTTTTCTCGTAAGACTTTGGGGAACGCGGGGTGGGTGGAAATTTGTGGATCCACGCAGATTCCAGAACTTTCCACCACAGAAATGTGGGGAAAATGTGTTTTTTGGACAATTTTGTATGTTTGCAAGTGATTCTGGGTAATAGAACCTGTTGGGAGGCAGTCCAGTCACCCCATCCTGGATTCCCCTGGGCGTCTAGTTTTCAAAAATGTATAGGTTTGCTAGGTTTCCCTAGGTGCCGGCAGAGGTAGGGTTAAAAAACTACAGCTAGGCACTTTGCAAAAAAAGGGTCATTTTTCACTGCGAAATTGAGGTGTGACCACGTTGCGTTTTGCGCCGTTTCCTGTCGCAGGCACTAGGCCGACCCACACAAGTGAGGTACCATTTTTCTCGTAAGACTTTGGGGAACGCGGGGTGGGTGGAAATGTGTGGATCCACGCAGATTCCAGAACTTTCCACCACAGAAATGTGGGGAAAATGTGGTTTTTTGAAAATTTTTATGTTTGCAAGGGATTCTGGGTAACAGAACCTGGTGGGAGGCAGTCAAGTCACCCCATCCTGGATTCCCCGGGGTGTCTAGTTTTCAAAAATGTATAGGTTTGCTAGGTTTCCCTAGGTGCCGGCAGAGGTAGGGTTCAAAAACTACAGCTAGGCACTTTGCAAAAAAGGGTCATTTTTCACTGCGAAATTGAGGTGTGACCACGTTGCGTTTTGCGCCGTTTCCTGTCGCAGGCACTAGGCCGACCCACACAAGTGAGGTACCATTTTTCTCGTAAGACTTTGGGGAACGCGGGGTGGGTGGAAATTTGTGGATCCACGCAGATTCCAGAACTTTCCACCACAGAAATGTGGGGAAAATGTGTTTTTTGACAATTATTTATGTTTGCAAGGGATTCTGGGTAACAGAACCTGGTGGGAGGCAGTCAAGTCACCCCATCCTGGATTCCCCTGGGTGTCTAGTTTTCAAAAATGTATAGGTTTGCTAGGTTTCCCTAGGTGCCGGTAGAGGTAGGGTTCAAAAACTACAGCTAGGCACTTTGCAAAAAAAGGGTCATTTTTCACTGCGAAATTGAGGTGTGACCACGTTGCGCTTTGCGCCGTTTCCTGTCGCAGGCACTAGGCCGACCCACACAACTGAGGTACCATTTTTCTCGTAAGACTTTGGGGAAGGCGGGGTGGGTGGAAATTTGTGGATCCACGCAGATTCCAGAACTTTCCACCACAGAAATGTGGGGAAAATGTGTTTTTTTGGACAATTTTGTATGTTTGCAAGTGATTCTGGGTAATAGAACCTGTTGGGAGGCAGTCCAGTCACCCCATCCTGGATTCCCCTGGGTGTCTAGTTTTCAAAAATGTATAGGTTTGCTAGGTTTCCCTAGGTGCCGGCAGAGGTAGGGTTAAAAAACTACAGCTAGGCACTTTGCCAAAAAAGGGTCATTTTTCACTGCGAAATTGAGGTGTGACCACGTTGCGTTTTGCGCCGTTTCCTGTCGCAGGCACTAGGCCGACCCACACAAGTGAGGTACCATTTTTCTCGTAAGACTTTGCGGAACGCGGGGTGGGTGGAAATTTGTGGATCCACGCAGATTCCAGAACTTTCCACCACAGAAATGTGGGGAAAATGTGGTTTTTTTGACAATTTTTTATGTTTGCAAGGGATTCTGGGTAACAGAACCTGGTGGGAGGCAGTCAAGTCACCCCATCCTGGATTACCCGGGGTGTCTAGTTTTCAAAAATGTATAGGTTTGCTAGGTTTCCCTAGGTGCCGGCAGAGGTAGGGTTCAAAAACTACAGCTAGGCACTTTGCAAAAAAAGGGTCATTTTTCACTGCAAAATTGAGGTGTGACCACGTTGCGTTTTGCGCCGTTTCCTGTCGCAGGCACTAGGCCGACCCACACAAGTGAGGTACCATTTTTCTCGTAAGACTTTGGGGAACGCGGGGTGGGTGGAAATTTGTGGATCCACGCAGATTCCAGAACTTTCCACCACAGAAATGTGGGGAAAATGTGTTTTTTTGGACAATTTTTTATGTTTGCAAAGGATTCTGGGTAACAGAACCTGGTGGGAGGCAGTCCAGTCACCCCATCCTAGATTCCCCTGGGTGTCTAGTTTTCAAAAATGTATAGGTTTGCTAGGTTTCCCTAAGTGCCGGCAGAGCTAGGGTTCAAAAACTACAGCTAGGCACTTTGCCAAAAAAGAGTCATTTTTCACTGCGAAATTGAGGTGTGACCACGTTGCGTTTTGCGCCGTTTCCTGTCGCAGGCACTAGGCCGAACCACACAAGTGAGGTACCATTTTTCTCGTAAGACTTTGGGGAACGCGGGGTGGGTGGAAATTTGTAGATCCACGCAGATTCCAGAACTTTCCACCACAGAAATGTGGGGAAAATGTGTTTATCTTTGACAATTTTTTATGTTTGCAAGGGATTCTGGGTAACAGAACCTGGTGGGAGGCAGTCCAGTCACCCTATCCTGGATTCCCCTGGGTGTCTAGGTTTCAAAAATGTATAGGTTTGCTAGGTTTCCCTAGGTGCCGGCAGAGGTAGGGTTCAAAAACTACAGCTAGGCACTTTGCCAAAAAAGGGTCATTTTTCACTGCGAAATTGAGGTGTGACCACGTTGCGTTTTGCGCCGTTTCCTGTCGCAGGCACTAGGCCGACCCACACAAGTGAGGTACCATTTTTCTCGTAAGACTTTGCGGAACGCGGGGTGGGTGGAAATTTGTGGATCCACGCAGATTCCAGAACTTTCCACCACAGAAATGTGGGGAAAATGTGGTTTTTTTGACAATTTTTTGTGTTTGCAAGGGATTCTGGGTAACAGAACCTGGTGGGAGGCAGTCAAGTCACCCCATCCTGGATTCCCCGGGGTGTCTAGTCTTCAAAAATGTATAGGTTTGCTAGGTTTCCCTAGGTGCCGGCAGAGGTAGGGTTAAAAACTACAGCTAGGCACTTTGCAAAAAAGGGTCATTTTTCACTGCGAAATTGAGGTGTGACCACGTTGCGTTTTGCGCCGTTTCCTGTCGCAGGCACTAGGCCGACCCACACAAGTGAGGTACCATTTTTCTCATAAGACTTTGGGGAACGCGGGGTGGGTGGAAATTTGTGGATCCACGCAGATTCCAGAACTTTCCACCACAGAAATGTGGGGAAATGTGGTTTTTTTGACAATTTGTTATGTTTGCAAGGGATTCTGGGTAACAGAACCTGGTGGGAGGCAGTCCAGTCACCCTATCCTGGATTCCCCTGGGTGTCTAGTTTTCAAAAATGTTTAGGTTTGCTAGGTTTCCCTAGGTGCCGGCAGAGGTAGGGTTCAAAAACTACAGCTAGGCACTTTGCCAAAAAAGGGTCATTTTTCACTGCGAAATTGAGGTGTGACCACGTTGCGTTTTGCGCCGTTTCCTGTCGCAGGCACTAGGCCGACCCACACAAGTGAGGTACCATTTTTCTCGTAAGACTTTGCGGAACGCGGGGTGGGTGGAAATTTGTGGATCCACGCAGATTCCAGAACTTTCCACCACAGAAATGTGGGGAAAATGTGGTTTTTTTGACAATTGTTTATGTTTGCAAGGGATTCTGGGTAACAGAACCTGGTGGGAGGCAGTCAAGTCACCCCATCCTGGATTCCCGGGGTGTCTAGTTTTCAAAAATGTATAGGTTTGCTAGGTTTCCCTAGGTGCCGGCAGAGGTAGGGTTCAAAAACTACAGCTAGGCACTTTGCAAAAAAGGGTCATTTTTCACTGCGAAATTGAGGTGTGACCACGTTGCGTTTTGCGCCGTTTCCTGTCGCAGGCACTAGGCCGATCCACACAAGTGAGGTACCATTTTTCTCGTAAGACTTTGGGGAACGCGGGGTGGGTGGAAATTTGTGGATCTACGCAGATTCCAGAACTTTCCACCACAGAAATGTGGGGAAAATGTGTTTTTTTTGACAATTGTTTATGTTTGCAAGGGATTCTGGGTAACAGAACCTGGTGGGAGGCAGTCCAGTCACCCCATCCTGGATTCCCCTGGGTGTCTAGTTTTCAAAAATGTATAGGTTTGCTAGGTTTCCCTAAGTGCCGGCAGAGCTAGGGTTCAAAAACTACAGCTAGGCACTTTGCCAAAAAAGGGTCATTTTTCACTGCAAAATTGAGGTGTGACCACGTTGCGTTTTGCGCCGTTTCCTGTCGCAGGCACTAGGCCGACCCACACAAGTGAGGTACCATTTTTCTCGTAAGACTTTGGGGAACGCGGGGTGGGTGGAAATTTGTAGATCCACGCAGATTCCAGAACTTTCCACCACAGAAATGTGGGGGAAATGTGGTTTTTTTGACAATTTTTTATGTTTGCAAAGGATTCTGGGTAACAGAACCTGGTGGGAGGCAGTCCAGTCACCCTATCCTGGATTCCCCTGGGTGTCTAGTTTTCAAAAATGTATAGGTTTGCTAGGTTTCCCTAGGTGCCGGCAGAGGTAGGGTTCAAAAACTACAGCTAGGCACTTTGCCAAAAAAGGGTCATTTTTCACTGCGAAATTGAGGTGTGACCACGTTGCGTTTTGCGCAGTTTCCTGTCGCAGGCACTAGGCCGACCCACACAAGTGAGGTACCATTTTTCTCGTAAGACTTTGGGGAACGCGGGGTGGGTGGAAATTTGTGGATCCACGCAGATTCCAGAACTTTCCACCATAGAAATGTGGGGAAAATGTGTTTTTTTGGACAATTGTTTATGTTTGCAAGGGATTCTGGGTAACAGAACCTGGTGGGAGGCAGTCAAGTCACCCCATCCTGGATTCCCCTGGTTGTCTAGTTTTCAAAAATGAATAGGTTTGCTAGGTTTCCCTAGGTGCCGGCAGAGGTAGGGTTCAAAAACTACAACTAGGCACTTTGCCAAAAAAGGGTCATTTTTCACTGCGAAATTGAGGTGTGACCACGTTGCGTTTTGCGCCGTTTCCTGTCACGGGCACTAGGCCGACCCACACAAGTGAGGTACCATTTTTCTCAGAAGACTTTGGGGAACGCAGGGTGGGTAGAAATTTGTGGATCCACGCAGATTCCAGAACTTTCCACCACAGAAATGTGGGGAAAATGTGGTTTTTTGATAATGTTTTAGGTTTGCAAGGGATTCTGGGTAACAGAACCTGGTGGGAGGCAGTCCAGTCACCCCATCCTGGATTCCCCTGGATGTCTAGTTTTCAAAAATGTATAGGTTTGCTAGGTTTCCCTAGGTGCCGGCAGAGGTAGGGTTCAAAAACTACAGCTAGGCACTTTGCCAAAAAAGGGTCATTTTTCACTGCGAAATTGAGGTGTGACCACGTTGCGTTTTCTGCAGTTTCCTGTCACAGGCACTAGGCCGACCCACACAAGTGAGGTACCATTTTTATCGGGAGACTTAGGGTAACACAGAATTGTAGAGCAACTGTTATTACCTATTGACTTTGGATGCATTTCTGCCTTCCAAATGAAAGACAATGTGTAAAAAATAAGTCATTTTGAAAAATGACCTATAATTCTCATGCTAGTATGGGTACTCCCAATTTCGGAAATATGCAAATATCTACTGTTTCTAAAATCTACATTTTGTTCCCATTTCAGAAATACATAGGTGTCTTTCATAACAATTTTTCCATGTATACATTTTCCCAAAATAATTGCTATATACCCGGTACTTAAAAAAAATCATTGCAAGATGTTGCTCAATTATTGGCTCTGGGTTCGTCGGGTTCTTGGTGAACCTACAAGTCCTATATATCCCCACAACCAGAAAGGTCCAGCGGATATAACGGTATATTGACTTCAAATAGCTGTCATAATTAGAAGAAGTTACAGGTGAAAACGTTGACACAAATGGCTGTTTTTTTCAACTAATTTTCAATTTTTCCTTTATTTAACTGTTAGTTTCTATAAGGAAAACTTTAAGGATCTACACAAATGACCCCTTGCTGAATTCAGAATTTTGTCTACTTTTCAGAAATGTATGGATTTCCAGGATCCATTATTGGTTTCATACCCATTTCTACCATTAACTGGAAGGAGGTTGAAAGCACAAAAAATAGCAAAAATAGGCTATGTCCCAGAAAAATGCCAAAACTGTGTAAAAAAGTTGGTTTTCTGACAAAAGTCTGCTTGTCCCTGAAAGTTGGGAAGATGGTGATTTCAGCACCACAACCCCTTTTTGATGCCATTTTCAGGGAAAAATCAAGACGCTTTCATCTGTAGCCCTTTTTTCGCATTTTTCCAAAAAAACAAAATTTAGCTGTATTTTGACTAATTTCTGGGTCCCCTCCAGGGGAATCCACAAACCCTGGGTACCTTTACAATCCCCATGATGTTAGAAAAAAGGACGCAAATTTGGCATGGATACCTTATGTGGTCAAAAAGTTACAGGGGCCTAAGCGCGCACTACCCCAAATAGCCAAAAAAAGGCTTAGCACAGGAGGGGAAAAGGCCTAGCAGCGAAGGGGTTAAGACCCACCTCTGGTTCAATGGTGGTGTAGAGAGAAACCACATCTAAGGTTGCTAAAGTCATATCCGGTTGCCATTGGACATCAGCCAGGATGCTCAGGATATGTTTCGTGTCCTGTATGTGTGAAGGTAAATTCTTGACCATGGGACCCAGAAAAAGGTCAACATATTGGGCAAGTCTCTCCGTGGGTCCGCCTATACCTGATACTATGGGTCTACCAGCTGGAAAGGGGCCCGGTTTGTGTATCTTGGGAAGAGTATACAGCCAAGGGAATGCAGGTCTTTGTACCTTCAAATAAAGCAGTTCCTGATCGTCAATAAGACCCAAAGCATGCCAATCAGAAAGGCATTTATTGATCTTAATAATGAGTGTACCAGTGGGATTTTGATTCAATTGTTCATAACAGGAGGTGTCCTCTAGTTGAGTAAGGATTTCCTTGTGGTAGTCGATACGGTTCATAACCACGACATTCCCACCTTTGTCGGCCTCTTTGATTATTAAATCAGGATTGGAACTTAATGTTTTGAGACCCACCCGTTCTTCTCTATGTAAGTTGTCTTTGGTCCTATGTTTTGAGTGAAGAGTTTTCTTTTCATGTTTGTCTATGTCCGTGAGAACTAAGTTGTAAAAACTATCAACGGAATTGCCCCCTGGGAGAATGGGAGTCCATCTAGACTTCGTCTTGAGACCACTATTCAGAGTGAGGTCTGTTTCAATATCCAGTTCCAGAAGAAGATCTTCCATATTCATGGGAGGGTCGTCCATATCCGTAAGGGACAGGAGTAAATGAGTGTCCTGAATATCTTTGATACTTTGTACACCCAAAGAATTGTCGGTACAGATGTTCTTGATGGTCTTAGTGGTGGTTGGGAAACTACTAAAGTGTTTACTGATCTTAAGACCCCTAATAAATTTAAAGAGGTCTATTTTGTGTCTACAGGTATCTCCTTGTTCGTGGGGATTGAAACTTAAGCCTCTGCTTAGTAGTGAGATCATCCCACTGTTCAGAGTATGCGAGGAAAGGTTAACTACCTGTACACCTTGATCCTGTGAATCTATTTGTTTTTCCCGTCCCCAGATCGTAATTTCTTCTTGTACTCTTCTGAGTCCTGACCTCTTCCCTCTACGGGTTTTCTGTCTTGGACTCCTAGTCTTTGTTGTGTCCTGTTCTCCCTTCGTATCGTTAGGACCTCTCGTAAAAAAGATGATTTATTGAGGGTAGGTCTGTTCAAGTTGTTAGTTAGGTTATCAGGTTCACTGTCACTGCTGGCAATGGTGTTGAGAGAGGTGGAACTGGATGAGATGGATGAAGTGTCTGGTCTAATTGATTTGTTACCAGGTGTGGCGGTCTGAAGTAACTGATCGTATTTTCTGGCGAAAGTAAAAACACGTCCCTCTCTGTAGTCAGCTTCGTCTCTTTTTAATTGTCGGGTCTTTCTGTCTTTTATTTCGTTCTGGTGTTTTGACAGGATGTCATTTAAGATGACATAATTCTTTTCTGTGGCTTCTTTTAAATCTAGGTCTACAATTTCTTTTTCTAAGTTGGAAATTTCAATCTGAAGATTTGCTACTTTGCGTTCTGCGTTCTCTATTAATATGTTGATGAGTGTGTTCGAGTTGGAAGTGAGAGTTTCCTCCCATTTACCTAAAAGGTCATCGTCCAGATCGTCAAATGTGGGAAAAATCTGGGAGCGAAGTCCTCTTGGGACCCTATTAAGTCTCAGATATTGTTTTAAGGTGGCACTGTCCCACCACCTGGAATTCTCTGTTTTCTTTAATCTCTCTAGTCTTAAGAATTTCTCTTTGAGACCTTCTCTACGTGATGGGTTTCCACTGGTGGATGCCGTATTAATAGTAATCCCTTTGGATAAGTTGTCAAAGAGTTCTGATGCGACCCTGTCTCTATCCATAGCCTAATCAACAGATAGGAATGATAGTGGTATTTAAAGTGCTGCGGCTGCCTTTCCTGAAACCATAAAGTATGTATAGTGTGGGGTGTTTAGTATCGACAGGAAGAATGGCGCTCAAGCTAATTCGCGCTGTGTTTATGTTATGCTTGGAGTATGTGCGGTGCAAACCAGGTCAGGGGATATGCCCTAAAACCCCCGTGATGGTATGGATAGAAATCCACACAAATGAAGTAGGTACGGTCCTGGGCACACGTAATGAGGGTATAATACTAGTAGAAATGTCTCAAACTGTTGAAATGTAGAAGGTCTACACCAGAATGATAATCATAGGTGTTTAATATAGTAACAAAGCAAAAGCAACCAGCCAAAGCAAAAGCAACCAGCCGACACGTGTTTCATCACAAAGGGGTAGTAACCCATGACTCTTCAGGGCTGGGGAGGATACAAAACATAAAATAAACTGGCAAGAAAACATACAGAGGATGTATAGGCCGAAACTGAGAGTCATAAATAAAAGTGGAAACCTAGTTACAAAACTACAACATGAAATGAAAAATAAAAGATCATTGCAACAAGATCAAAAGGTCGAGCTGTGACTGTGTGGGGGAGAAAAGTGGATGGAATTGCAGACCAAGAAGCGAAACAAAATAAATACATGGTGAATGAGGTACAATAAGGGGTTTAAAGTAATAAAATTGAAAGAGCAGCCTGTAAAAGTAACAATCACGCACTATGCGGAACGTATTGGAATTACATGCAGGAGAATGCGCCCAGTATTCAAAATGAGCAGGTTCTAAGGGAGGCTGTAATCGCAAAACAATGTATACAAAAAGCTAATCAGGCGGAAGACAAACTCAGTGTACAAGGGCTCCTGAATGGAGTATAGGTCACCAAGAGTTAAAAGGTGGACCTCTGAAACACGAATGGGTAAGACAAAACGCACAGTGAACGAAATGGTGATCACGAGCAAGCTCCATGGTGAGCTGGATCAATAAGACAGAAAAACATGCAGGAAATACGAAAAAAACACAGCCTAGTATGTGGCTCTATAAGAAGTAGTGGGCTGCCCTTAGTGAAGATTGTTTAATGTATATTACCAGTAGGTGATAGAGGAAAAAAGGGGGTTTAAGGCAAATACCTGAGTGGCGGTGCAAACAAGGTGGTTTCTATAGAGAGGAAAAGGGAAACAGGTAAGGAAAATGGGGTGAGCTGAGAGAGGAAAATGGTGCGTGAAGGGAAAACTGAAGTGAACGCTTACCTAATGGCCGTTGAAAATTCCAAAACGGCAAGGAGGAGCAGTGCGGACCAAGGTAGGTGATCCACTGCCAGGTGAAAAAGAAAAGGGAGACGGATATCGCAGGGCGGCGGATGGGCCAAGGTGGACTACTGACCTGAGGGAAGACGGAAAGGGGGAATGAGGTGAAGTGCCAAGGAAGGGGGGGGGAGGGAAACACAAGCTAGATTTA
>CAWUFW010025983.1:0-38175 GCA_963921515.1 Calotriton arnoldi | reverse complement strand
GCCTCGGCGACGGGGAATGATTCAGGCATGTGAATCTATGAAAGATACCAATACTGGATAACTGTAGTTACAGGTAATTAACTTGTTTTCTTACTTGAGATAACTATAGCTGCTGAATTTCTATGGTTTTGTGTATGTATATATATATATATATATATATAATATAATGTATGTGTGTATATATATATGAGCAAGGAGCGTGGGCTCCGAAACGCGTTGAGTGTTGTGCCACCTATTGGAATAAATTAATTCTTTGCTAAATCTCTTGGTCCGCGGTGTTTGCTGTTTGAAGAAAAAATGTGCAGCATGGTTTAAGGATATATATATATAAGGCCTGGACACTTTTCTGAGTGCTGCCACGCTTCCTAACTGCATTTACATAGTTTTCGTAACAGTTTCTAGCCGTTTATACTCAATCGACTATCTATTGTACTGTACTTAAAAACGCGCTGCTCATTTTGGGGTTCAGACTTTGTTTTAACTGTGGGTTTTTTATACTCAATCGGCTATCTATTGTACTGTACTTAAAAACGCGCTGCTCATTTTGGGGTTCAGACTTTGTTTTAACTGTGGGGTTTTTAAATTGTTTTTTGTACTTCAAGATCTGAGCCTGCAATAGCTCATATATTTTAGACACCACCCTCATTTTTATATTGCTTAAGGGGAACAAGGCAACTTCTTTTTGGGTCCATTTGAGGTGGGTCATGAGCCAAGCAGGCCCGCGTTTCAGTGCTGATCCTGCTATGTGCCCAACCCACAATAAAAACAGGTCCGATACGCGGATGCAGTGGTAAAGAGCACCTTACTCTTTTCTGAGCACTGGCACACTCCTTAACTGTATTTTCATCGTTTTCAGAACAATTTCTAGTTGTTTGTACGCAATATGCTATCGATTGTACTGTACCTAAAAACGCGCTGCTCATTTTGGGGTTCTCTGGTTATTCAGGCTTTGTTTGAACTGTGGGGTTTTTAAATTATTCTTTGTACTTCAAGATCTGAGCCTGTTAGAGCTCATATATTTTAGACAGTGCCCTCCTTTTTAGATTGCAGAAGAGGAACAAGGCTCCTTCCTTTTGGCAGCCATATGAGGTGGGTCACGAGGAAAGCAGATCAGCGTTTCAGTGCTGATCCGGCTATGTGCCCAAACCACCATAAAAACAGGACCAAAGGCGCGGCACAAGCAAGCCTGTCTGCGCCTGTACGGCGCCAAGCCCCCTGTTCATTTGAGTTTACCCCCATACTGTGCACCTCTGTGGAGCCATTGGGATTGACCCCCGATTATTTCCAAAGACTGCTGCCATATATTGTATTTAACCCAAACGAATTCCTGCTGTGGTGAGTGTGGGTTTGCACCCCTGGCTTCATTGGCGTCTGACTTTAAAGGGAGTGAGACTCTGCAATCATCTCATATAGCACGTTATTACTCTCTGAATTGTCGCTCATTAGTCAAAGGCAAGTTAGAGGTGTTTGACTTTTTGATTGATTATTCACCAGATACAATTTTTTTTATCCGAGACGTGGTTGACCGAAACTTGGCGCCCTATGTATGGACAGCCAACCCCCAAGGTTATCCGACTGGCACGTTAGATAGGCAGTCGCATAGAGCAGGTGGGATTGCCATCATTTTTAAACAATCTATCCTTTGCACTTTCAAAGAGGTTACAATCTCAGGAAGTGAGGCAGCTTTTTTCTCTCTTGTATTTTCCAGAAATTTCACTTTAGCTGGACTCTTGAAACATCTTCCACCTGGCCAGGCTTCAAATTTTATAACCTTTCTTGCAGATGTATTGCCATCTCTGGTTCTACGTTATTCAAACTTTATATACAATGGAGATCTTAATCTCCATTTTGAGAATATGTCTTGCCAGATGGCAACCGCGCTGGTTGCGGATTTAGAAACCCTTTATTTAGTTCAACTGGTAGTGCCCCTACTCATAGGATGGGACACAGGTTGGATCCCATTTTCTACGAACTTAACCAGCCTAGTAGTGGATTCTCCTTACTCTCTTATCTGGTCGGATCATTTTGCTATATCTTTTCAGATCCACAGGGCCATACCAGCACATGCATCTATTTCTGGTCAGTCAGGACACGGAAATGGGCAAAGGTGACCTCTGCTGCTTTTACTAAAGCTCTGGATATGAATCACCATACCCTAAACGACTGCGTAGCTACAGCCAGTTCTCAATTAGAAGGGTGGATAATGGGTGCACTGGATCAAATTACACTGCTATCTGATCACACTATCAAAAGAACTAAACCTTAGGCGGAATGGTTTAGTAATGAGTTACTTGTACTTTGAAAAAAAGAGTAAACGCTTAGAGCGGATCTGGTGCAGAATTTTTGACCTGTGTAATAAAATCAATTATCGAGTTGCCTTGAAGGAATATCACAGTCACATCAGGGTCACCCGTCGCAAGTTTTATGCTGGTAAAATCGAGGCGGCTCAGAATTCCTCTCCTGAACTCTTTCGATTGTGAAGTCATAGTCGTTCCTTGATCAAGTTTCAGCGATCACTCGCCGTCAGAGGAACGCTGCAATGTTATTGCTCAGTTTTTCTTTGATAAAGTGAACTCCATCTACTCTACCTTCCCTGAGAAAGTTGGAGATGCTCGTTGTCTGTAGGTGTGGTTTGAACCCTCAGATGACAGTCTGGGGCTCTCCACTTTTAAACATATTTCAGTTGAGTAATTGCTCTCTTTAGTGACAGCTATTCAGTCAGGGGCCCGTGTTGACCTGGCATCCCCTACTGTTTTGGAACGAGGGAATGGTGGCAGTACTACCCGTGCACTGTGAGCTATTTAATTGCTACTTTGATACAGGCCGGGTCCCTCAGTTCTGGAGACATGCCACCATAGTTCCACTTCTCAACAACTGTTATTAGATCCCACTAAAGCTGAAAACTTTAGGCCCATTTCACTGCTTCCTTTCTTCTCGAAAATGGCAGAAAAGTATATAAACCTACAGCTGTCAACCTTCATCGAGGCAAAATAGCTTCTTCATAGGACCCAATCAGGCTTTCGTCCGCATTATAGCACAGATTCTGTGTTATTGTTTGCCTCTGAATCTATCCGTCAAGTTGTTGGCAGAGTGAATCTGCAGCAGTGTTAATGTTGGACCTCAATGCAGCATTAGATACCGTTTCCCACAGCCTCTTACTCTAACAGCTGTGGAGTTGCGGTATCGGCCACAAGGCCCTAGGGTGGCTTGCCTCCTTTCTGCAGAACCGCACTTTTCAGGTGGCACAAAACCCTTTTTCATCTAAGGTTTTTCTGCACAGATGGGGATGCCTTAGGGCTCTTCTTTGAGCCCTACTTTATTCGATCTCTATATGCGGCCCTTGGCTGATATCATTGAGCATTACGGTTTTAAAGAACGATGTCGTACGCCGATAATATGCAACTTATTATCACCCTACCTCAGGATGAGGCCAACACGTCGACTGCTGAGGTCCTCTTTGTCGGAGGTGGCTGAATGGATAGACCTCAGTTGCCTGAAGCTGAACGCCATGAAAACTGAGATCCTTCTCCTAGGTAAGCAGCCTCTGCTTGATGGCCTGACACCTCTAGGGCCGCTATCGGTTCCTAAGCCAAAAGTTAAGACTCTAGGCATCTGATTCGATGCTAAACTCTCGTTTGACAGCCAGATTACGAGTCTAGCGGAAAAGTGTTTTGGGATCTTAACCCTAAAAAAAAAGATCCTTCAACTCCTCCCAGAGACCACTAGAAAGACAGTAGTTCAAGCCCTGATCACATCTAGGCTGGACTACTGCAATGTCTTGTATCTGGGAGTCTCACAGTCCTGACTGGCGAGACTCCAGCGTGTGCAGAACATGGCAGCCCGTTTACTGTTAAATCTTCTGAGGCAGTCACCTGCGGGCCCTGCTCTTGCGAAACTGCACTGGCTGCCTGTGAGAGAAAGGCTCTTTTTTAAAGCTATGTGCTACTGTTATAGAAGCTTTAACAATAAAGGCCCGTGTCATCTGCATTCTTTTGTTAAATCCTATTATCCTAGAAGGAATTTAAGATCAGCAGGAGCTTCTTAGCCGGCATTCCTGTTGTAAAGAGTATGCGTCGGGGGATGCTCTTTCACCTTTCTAGCATCCAAGATGTAAAATTCTCTTTCTCTCTCTCTCAGACAGGAAAAAACTGAATTATCATTCCGAAAAAAATGTAAAAGCTTAGTTATTCAGATCGATCTGATTGAGGCTGCTTTTAGTTGGGGCTTGGATCTGTATTTGGGAGGGAAATCTCTGCGCAGGGACACCTATAAGTAACTAGGCGCTATATAAATTACTTTATTATTATTATATGTAGATAGATAGGTATATATATATATATATTTATTTTTTTTAATACAAAAGATTCCTGGCTTCCGCTTAGGGCTGTGCTGCCCAACGGGGGTGTTGGGTGCGGTACCCGCTCAATAAAATGCGATTCCAAGCAAAAGGCACGCGCACTCAGGAAAAGTCGAACAAAAGATGTTTATTATTCAAATTTCACCAGCCCTCTGCAATGCATTTCGGCAATAACGGCCTTGCTCAAGCATGTCAGTTTCCCTGATATCACTTCCTTAAGACAAAGTAAAAAGTGCTCAACAGCAATATAGGACTGGCAAGCAGATCGAAAACGGGCGCCATATTTGAACAGAGCAGATCTATTCGGTACTGAGCAGAAATTCAAGCAATCAACAATAGTACATGAAAAGGGGGGGCGTAGTGAACCTGGCTGCAACATGGCTGCTACTGTGTTTGGCTCTGCAGGCCGGACGGATAATCCATTTCTAATCCGCCACATTGGACAGACATTTAGTCCCAAAGCCTGTGGGTGACTGCCATACAGATCCTGAGCTGTTGTCCCTTCCAGCCCGAGGTGCGACATACACTGCTTACTGAGGGGTCGGCGGCTGCGAGGCGGAGCGCAAGATGGCAGCCTGCTGACAGCCAGGGAGACGAGAGAAGTGCGGCGGAGGAGAGAGGCTACAGGCACCAGGTGACCGTTTGGGACACAATTGCCTCCCACCCGGATCTGTGGTCGGGGACCCATGGCCCTGACAACGAACTTGTGCGTGCAGCGGGGGCTGGCCCTGTGGCTGCGGAGCCCTGGGAGGGGTGCTGGAGGTGGCCCCGGCGTCCGCAATGATCCGGGGCCTGCCGGAGAGCAGAGAAGAGCAGCGCTGCCTCCTGCGAGCAAGCGTAGACACAAGAAGAAGACCGCACTGCCCGGAGGACACTGGTGGATGCGAGCTGGCCAGGAGAAGCGGAGAGCCGGACTCACAGCTGTGGGCGCGCCGGTGGAGGCGGCGCTGCATCGTGCAGCGGCCTGTCCGTGGCCGCGGACCGCCCACACTAATCTGCGGTGAATAGACGGCCAGATGAGCGCGGTCCGGGAGGGAGCCCGGCAGGTGGTGGTGCCCCCGTCGCCCCGAACGCACTATGGCAGACGACTGAGCAGAGAGCATGAAGGCGCCGGCTCCCCTCTATTAACTGCTGCATCTCACAGGCGGCAAGCCCGTGTAGTGGTTATTGATCTGGGAGTGAAGTGGCACTTGGCCCTGGGGGAGCGCTGTGCAAGCAAGCAGGCCCTGGGAGACGCCTGAGCCCCGCACATAGAGCCCTACAGGAGGACAGGATGGCTGTATAGGGGCTGATAAGCCATATAATCCCCCCTCCAGGTGGCACAGTGAAAGTTGCTGCTTGGAGACCCTTGTTTCCCCCACTACGTGAGGCCCGCGGACGGCTGGGCCTAGGCGGAGAATGTGACATGTGGCTACGTGGAGGTCGCCCATGGGCAGTGGGAAGGCGAGAGCGTCTTCACCTGTAGCTGTGAGACTTACCATTCACTGCATCAGTCGGACATACCTCCCACAGAACTCAGGGCGGAGTGGCGGATATGGGCAAGACGGACATTCGCCAATCAAAGTTGTCGTTTAAGCAGCACAGGGCTTCCCGGGGTGGCGCCCCCCTGGCTGAAGGGCAGACAGAGGAGAACATGGGCGCTGAGTCAGCACAAGAGTCGAACATTAGGGAAATGTTTAAAGACCTCAAACAATCCCTCACGGCTATTGACCTGAAAATTTATTCCATGTCTGATCGGTTGGACAGGCTAAAGGACAAGGTATCCAATCATGATGAACGTCTCGGACAGGTCGAGCAGCGCACGTCAGTGCTCGAGAATTAGGGCGTCGCAACCCGAGAACAGTTACTCAAGATGGAAAAAGTCGTGGAAATCATCAGGAACAAAAATGAGGACTTAGAAGCAAGATTGCGGCGCAATAACCTGCGCATTGTGGGAATACCAGAATCCACCGCCATGACTCGAGTTGAGGACTATGTCGAGGAGATGCTGTGCTCATTGTTTGGGGACTCTCTATCGGCAGTCTGTATAGTAGAGCGGGCCCACAGAGCACTCGGCCCGAGACCCCCTCCGGGCGCCCCGGCCAAGCCAGTCATAGCCCGCCTCCTAAATTATAGGGACCGGGACACAGTGCTGCGCAGAGCCAGAGACCTGCAAGCAACAACGTACCAGGGAAATTCTTTGTCTGTTTATTCGGACTTCACCCTCGCTGTGCAGGCTGCCAGACGTGAATTTGTTCCAGTAAAGAGACTCCTGCAAAAACAGGACATCAAATATTTGCTACTCTATTCTGCTAAGCTGCGAAGTTTCCACGCGGGCAAAACCTCATACTTTACAGGCCCCAAATTTGCAATCAAATTCGCTCTGATTCTTCGTCCGGGCAAGCCATCCCCGCATCTGGAAAAAAAAGTCGATGAGGAGGACCCCCTCAGTGATGACGATTAATAGCCTCCTCATGCTGACTTCATGAACAATAAGACTTAAATTTACATGGGCACATTAGCTCATTCGCTCTACTCAGAAGACTGACCCACTTCTTTAAGAATTCCGCTTTTGAACCAGCATGTCTGCCGAGGTTGGAGTAGGGGCTCTTGCTGCAAGATCTTCGTCCGGCCACCCAGCCCCTCTGGCTGGATACCGCCGGGCCCTAGTGGACACCCCTCAGGAATGATTTTCAATCTGCTGTTTTTGTTTGGCCATCTTCGGGCGCATTGTGGGAGGGGGGTTGATTTACAGCCAAATTGGGTGGCTGTAGTGGGTGGGGGCTGGTGGCATTGGGGCTTGGTTGATGCACTGCGATACTGTTTCTATCTATCTCTGGTTCTTTTAACCCTGCTTCCTTTCACGCTGGCTTCCTTCCACTATGAGCCGATTGAATGGATGTGGGTAGGCTGGCGGGCGAGACTGCTGTTGGAAACATGAGTGTGCCCGCTATGAGAGTGGCTAAATTGAAGGCGATAACATGGAACGTCTAGGGACTGAATGACTGCAGGAAAGTGAGATTGGTGGCTGCATTTCTAAACCGCCATGGGGTGAACATTTGTTTCCTCCAGGAGTTGCACCTGACTGGGACCCACCTGTGCGCGGCTGCGCGCTGGTTGGATGGGGGAGAAACACATAGAATGTTACTCTAACTACGCGAAGGGGCGGCGATTATCCTCAGGAAGGGACTGCCTATGTGATACACAGGGGATATATGTGCTATTACCGGGGAAGCTGGGTGGGTACCCTTTTAGGCTGGCCTCGGTGTATGGGCCCAACGTGGATAACCCGGACTTCTTTGTGGAAGTCTGGAAAATGATGAAGCGCTTGGCCTGGGAGCGGTCCTGTGGGGGGGGGGACTTTAACGTGAATCTGGACAAGGACAGGTTGGGAGATACCCGATGCCCTCACCCGCGAGGCGCTGCGCAGTTGCAGACAATCATGGCCGACTACGCTCTGACGGATATCTGGCGCCACCGTAATGGGCTAAAAGAAGAGGGCACCTGTGTGACCTCAGCCGGTCCTACTTGGTCCAGAATAGAATTCTGGCTGGCCTCGAAGGACACAGTGCTGTGGATTCATAACGTAACCCACCTTCCCAGAACGCTATCTTATCACTCCCCGGTATTGCTTGAGTTTTCCGTGCCCGGTGGCTCTAGCAGGGCATTCAGCTGGCGGCTTCCCAGCGACCAGGTATTTTGCGCAGAAATAGAGCTGCTATAGTAGAATACTTCGATACCAAAGGGGATGATGGACGGAGCGTTTGAGCTAATCAAACACTCACCCCCAGTCAACTGATCTGGGTTTAATCCATCATCATTCTTTAGCTCACTCCACCACCCCAGTTCAGACATGGCCATATGCAAATCAGTCTGACCCCGTGCCTCATGGGAACAGTCCATCCCGAACTGCCAAGCCATGTCTTCCCTGGACCGGAAACAAGCATCCTGGGACCGGTTTCTGGCCATTCAGCCGTCATCAGCCAGGCTAGCTTGAATCCAGTGGCAAAGTGAGCAAGGGACCCACGTCTGGGCATACCCTGCCAACTTAGGGCGAACAAAGCGATACCAAAGGGATGATGGACGGAGCGTTTGAGCTAATCAAACACTCACCCCCAGTCAACTGATCTGGGTTTAATCCATCATCATTCTTTAGCTCACTCCACCACCCCAGTTCAGACATGGCCATATGCAAATCAGTCTGACCCCGTGCCTCATGGGAACAGTCCATCCCGAACTGCCAAGCCATGTCTTCCCTGGACCGGAAACAAGCATCCTGGGACCGGTTTCTGGCCATTCAGAATACTTAGCGCTGAATGAGGGCTCAGTGGCATCTCCCTCCACACTATGGGAGTTTCTCAAATCTGTGATCCGGGGTGAGTTAATGGCCAAGCAGGCAGGGGTATTGCGCACATCACGGAGGGATCTCACTTGCCTCGAGGTAGACATACGGGAGATGGAAACTGACTATTTTAACACTAATGACGCAGAGGTCTTGGGTAACATTAAAAGTAAAATCATGGAGTAGAAGGAGGCAGCATTACGGGAAACCCATTACTTTGGGAAGGAGAGGCAGGCTAGGCGATATGGGGAAGGGGAACGCGCAGGCAAAACCCTTGCGGGACTCCTTAAAAAAACCATGGGCCAACGATTATGTCTGCGAGCTCCGCACATCTGACAACAAGATAGCGGTTGGGCAAGTAGGTGCTCAGTCAGAAATTATGTCCTTTTACTCCTCGCTTTATGCAGCGCAACAGGCTGCTATCCCTCCTGATTTGTCTGCCTTTTTTTAATCTATCCAGCTACTGTGGTTAGATGATGGCCACGGCAGATACTTGGATGAACCCTTTTCGGAGGAAGAGGTGATTAGGGTGATCCGTGCTATGCCAGGGGTGCAAGGCCACCGAATTGGACGGATTGATGGCCACTTTTTACAAAGAATACGCCCTGTTGCTCGTGCCTCATCTCCTTAAAATGTATGAGGAGTCTTTGGAGCGCGGCTTGCTTCCCCCCTCTCTCGAGAAGCTCTTATTATTACGATCCTCAAACCCGACAAGAACCCGCTGCTGTGCAAATCGTATAGACCTCTCTCAATGATAAATCGAGATAATAAAATTCCGGCCAAACTCATTGCGGCCAGATTGCTCCCCGTCTGCTGCCCATCATACTGCAGCCCGATCAGTGCGGATACTTCCCCGGCAGGGGCACATCGCACAACCTATGTACCTTCTTTGCGACAATGCAAGAAATAGATCCCTCTCTTCCTGCAGCTGCGATTTTTCTCGACGCCACTAAAGTGTTCAATACTTTAGAATGGCGATACCTTTTTGCACTCCTCTCCCGCCTGGGTTTCTTAAACTGATCGCCCCCCCAGTGTTTCAAGTTTTAGTGGAGTTTCTGGGCAATCCCTCGCCGCGCAAATTTATCACCCGGTTATATGCAGGCATGCAATGTACAGTCCCAATTTGCACCCCTGAGGTGCGACACGGTTGTCCTCCTAGGAGCTCCCATTGAGGAGGAAACTTGGAAGTACTGCTGCGCAGGCCAGATCGCTGTCCCCGAACCATAGATTGAGGCTGATCCATTTTAAGTTTCTACACAGACTCTATAGAACCCCGGTGTGGCTGCACAGAGTTTGATTGAGAGCCGATGCGAGATGTGTGCGGTGCAGCGCCCAGGATGCAACATTTTAGCACTTAGCATGGGATTGCCCAGAAATTGCACGATATTGGGGCAGCATCTTTGACGCGCTGGGAGTGATGTTGGACTGGCTACTATGCTTCTCTTGTTGTCCAAGCTTCAAATAGCAATGTGCTGGGGTCGCCGCAGATGCCCACGCGTTAATGACTGAATTAAAGATGCCGCGCTCTGTCAAGGAATTAGTGTGTGAATACTGGTAGTTGGTACCTGAGCAGGCGCGACCCCGGGACATCTGGGCACCACTGAAAAGGTACCTTAACACCCAACCCCTAACCCCCCACACACATCCCACCCTTCCCCACACCCCAGGCTTGACCTGAGCCCACCCTGTCTAATAGGAGGATAGATAGAACAGCTGGCGGGCTCCATTACAGCGCTGAGCAGGAACCCGCAGAAACCAGTGGGCTCTTCCCCCCCTCATTTTTCTTCTCTCCTTCCGGCTATGTCCTGTTCTTCCTTTCTTTCTATTGTTGTTTTACATGAATAGCACAGTTGACCATCTGTGGATATTGGAACTGGGACTCTTGATTGCTGCATGCAACCTCCCAAAGCAATATATCATTGTAACCCTAGCGCCTTGAGAGACGTGCACCCTTTGACCGAGTTGTTCCAGTGTAATCAGATCAACAAATGTCAAACTGTGCAAATTTCTTGTAATCATAATTTTGCATAAATAAACAATAAAAAAATAATAAAACAATAGTACATGAAAATGCTTCATGAATATCAGTGTCAAACTACCCAGTTCTTTTTAAATAATACATCATCAAACATGCCTGTATCATAGCGTTGATAGCACCTACAAAAAAGTATATTGGCAATACAATTATAAACACCTAGTGTAACTAAATAAGGTGCTCCTGAAATAACACGGTGTTCAGTGCATTTAAATATATGGATCTCAAAGTCAAGTGGGTTATGACAAGCCCAGTACCATGAGGCCCAAGTGGGCAAATAACATCTCGTCAGTCTTAAATTAAAGCACTTTAGTTACACTAGTAATTTATAATTCAAACCACAGATTCCTCCCCTTTAGAGTATTCCCCAGGCGCCATATTGAATCCAGAAAAAAATCCACATTGCCCTGAAATGACTTATATGCGTCACCCCTGCCCGCTGAGATTTGTTCCTTTCTATCCATGCCTTCCAACGCAGATCCAGAGCACTGCTCCTGCTTTCGTCGGGCCTTCTGGGATTTCAAAACAAAAAAAAGAGACACCAATGAGGGGGCATACAAGTCAAAGGACGGTAGTGGTGGATACAAGGGTCGCACATCAATGATTGAACAAATGAAAATGGGCTATCATGTACAATTAGCAATTAGGAGATTCAAGAGGCAAAGAAATTTAAGACGGTGCCACTCAGGGTAGAAAACACCCCACTACCTTGGGTGCAAAAAACACAGGTGACCACAAAGGTAACCTGTGAAATTAGTATACAACAAGATGTACCCCGGCACTCCTAATGTTTAGATTTCAAATATATGACATTATTTGGTCAAGACTAATGAAACAGAAGTCTGCTTTAACACAGGACAACACCAGAGATTTACTTATCCAAAATGTTCATAGATTTATTCCATACAAAAATCGAAATTAGCTAAAAGCATTTTTTGACAATATTTAACAGGACTGAAAACACTAAAGGTTCAGACAAATGATTGCACAATGAGGTTTCTTAAATTGTGATAACGTGATCCAGTCCTTGTAACATAACATGAGAACAGCCAACACGTGTTTCGTCACATCCGTGACTTCCTCAAGGCTCTGAAGAGATTGTTATGCTATGAGATGATGGTAGTTCGCCAATAATTTCACGTAGTAGAATTGTAAATTCTGATTCAAAGTAAGTTCTGAAGGTTCCAAATTACATCAGGGAACTCTTGAGTGACCTGAACCAAATCGCTGATAATGTAGTCAATAAGGCCTTCAAGATGGGATTCACATCTTGTACCAGAATGAGTTTAGTAACAAACAGGTGGTGACCAAAATTCTAATTCGTAGATGACTCCTGACGGACTATTATATGCCCGTGTCATAAGCGTTAGTGGCGAACAAGTCTATGAAGAGCCTTATTTGTAATAACACACGGCTATCTTGAAGAGCTGTAATAAGCCCCTTACTATTAGGACAGACCGTCCGTATTCATGGACCCCAGTACGTCCGTATCGCATGTTCTATGAACATTTTGGATAAGTAAATCTCTGGTGTTGCCTGTGTTAAAGCAGACTTCTATTTCATTAGTCTGGACCAAATAATGTCATATATTTGAAATCTAAACATTAGGAGTGCCGGGGTACACCAATGAGGGGGCACAGTGTCTCTTTTTAAAACGATAGCCTTCAAGCCATGCTGTGAGTGTAAGAAACAGATGTCTGTCATGGACCTATCTCTGTGTTTTGGTTTCTGGGTTCAAAGCGTGATTTGAAGTTGTGCGACAAATGGACACTTAGGCATCCTAAAGTGATCTGGAACCAGGAGTTGAAGCTGTATGCCGCCAAGCACCAGGATAAGTCAAAGCCTTCGCTCCGGGCTCAGTCCCACTTCCAAAACTTGTCTCGTGTAAGGTCCATCTCATGGTCCAAGTCTTCCGATAAGTCAAAATCAAAAGAGAAGAACACAAAACAGCAAAGCTGTATACATCCCTCATCCTGCCATTGGGTGTCCAAGGAGAGAGCATTACTATACTAGTAGGTCTCCTCTGGGAGACCAGAGTACGGAGCAGATCCCCCAATTGATCCCAATGCGCTCTGAATTTCACAGGCCATCGTCAACCCACCAGCTAGTGGAAGTGTGCACAAACCACAGCTGTAGATCTCTGTAGCTTTACCCGCTTCCTCTGGCAAGGTTTCAGGCCCCCAAGGATCTGCAGGAGCCTCCATTTGGGGTATTTTTCCGGCAGGACCCCACCCCACAAATCCCTCTTCACGTGCTAACTGACCACGTGGGACCCATTTTGGGTTCAGTACTGATTCTGCTGCTGAACCCTATTCTGGCGCTGGGCTGCAGCTCCTCAAAACTGATGCTGGTATCTCTCCGCCGATGACAGGAGACAGTGTAATCCTAGTTCCGAAATCTGACCCCAAACAGACTTCACCCAGATCCTGACTGTTGCCCTGCGAAATAAAGGTGCGCATCCAGTTTTCATACAGCCTGATTTTGCATTGGCACCTTTACCAAGGCGGTGATACTAAGAGGGGCTCCATTATTTTTGCCTCTAATTCTGATCAAGGCACATCAGGTGGAATAGTGGAGGGAGTGATGGTGATCTTCATCCTCATTATGCTGATGAAAATTTTTACAGACTTTCAAGAAGCCAGTGAACCTGATCCCTCCCCTGGGTACAGGGATGAATTTGCCTCTGGGGCCACCTACTGAGAAAAGTGCGTTATTCACCTTTGTAATTTGTAGCACGAATGAAGTGCTGGATTAACAGTTGCCTTCTGTTGAAATCAAAACTGATGTCCTTACCGAAATTTTACATACAGGGCCAACCACATCTGAGCCCTTGCTTCCTTTCAAGAAGGACCTTATAAACACTTTGATGGGAACTTGGTCGAAACCATATTCCTGTCTACCAGTGTGTAGTCAGATGTATAGTCGTCACTAGCTGGCAGCTTGAGACCCTGACTTTTTCTCCAGGCACCCTGCACCAGAGAGTTTAGTGGTGAAGCGCTCTTTGACTTCTCTACGCTGGTCCAAGTCACCGGACCCAGCGCAGGAACGATGACAGTTCTAGGCCCGCTCCTATGTGGAGCTTGTGCCTGGGTCTGCTTCGTGCCTCCCAAAGTTTCCTGGAGCTGGAGTGACCCCTGCCCAGCTCAAGGAGTTCTGTAAGGACTTGCACCTCATTCTTGGGCAACCCAGTACCCCTGGAGTGCCTTCAGTTTTGGTAAAGGGACCCTACTGGATTTCAGCCAGCTGGTTCACGGTGGCGCCAGTAGGGCCCCATGGATTTGGAGCGACTCCACCTGCAAGACTGCGACCTTGCTTGGAGGCCGCTCCAGTGCTGTCATTCACGGCACCCCCAAAGCTCTGCAGCAGCACCGTCCCATCATCGTTCCTGACTCCTATATGGAGCCGGCGCGACTCCGGCACCAACCGATACCGTGCCCTCGGTGTGCAGCCAGTGCCTTTTACTTTTGAAAGGCCTGGAGAGGGAGGTGAATGGAAGGGGTTTGAGGATCCTTATTCTTTCCATCGCCCCCTAGATGAACTAGAGGAAAACTGGTGTGAGGAACTGTTGGGTGCCAGTGGGTAAGACACCTCAACAGACAGTGGCTTGGTCTTTCCTCGTACTGTGAGCACGGAGGTACTGGTTCTTCTGCAATGGTCGTGCGCAGGGCGGCGGAAGTCCTTGACCATCACCTGCCCCCCCTGGGAGTCCATAATATTGGACAAGTGGAATGTAGTACTACAAATCGCAGAGAGGGGTACTCTATTACCTTTCTGGAAATACTCCCCACCCCCTCAACCCATGCTACCCACTTACGACCGGCTGACAGAGGACCATCTCCATTATTCTGCCAGGTAGTGATGGCCCTTTTGGGCAGAGGGCCATTGAGAGGGTACCAGCATCAGAAGTAGATTGTGGTTGCTGTTCCCGCTACTTTCTGGTGTCCAAAAAGGACGTAGAACAGACCTGTGCCTTCTCAATCTGTTCATAAAGAAAGAGAATTTCAAGATGCTCACTTTAGCTCAGGTCTGTCTGCCCTGGATCCCGAAGACTGCATGGTAGCGTTTGACTTGAAGGACACATATTTGCACATCTCCATCCTGCCTGCCCACAGACCATACCTACGGTTCACAGTGGGCCAAGAGCACTTTTGGTTCGCTGTCTTCCCCTTTTGCCTTACCAGCGCCCCTCGGGTGATCACCAGGGTGATGGAGGTGGTTGCAGCACATATGCGGAATTCAGAAGTTCCAGTATTCCCTTACCTTGACAACTGACTGTTGTAGGTGGGCTCGCCCCAGGCTGTTGTCTTCCACCTCCAGACCATGGCGGATGTCCTGCACTCTATGGGGTTCACTATAAACGTGCTGAAGTCACACGTGCCTCCCTCTCACATTCGTTTTCATCAGAGCTGCTCTGGAGACAGTGTAGTTTCAGACCTATCCTCCTTGTAGGAAAGTGCCCTTTTTGGCATGGTCACCCCCATTTTTCTGCCCTAGTACTGGTGCTTTTTTGGACTGAAAGTGCATTTGGTCCCTCCTAACCAGGCCCCCGGTGCCAGTGCTCTTTCACTAAAACAAGGTATTATGTCTAATTGTACCCCAATTGGCAAAGACTTTAGCTCCTCTGTAAGTCCATATTAAATGGTGCTTCTGGTACCAAGGGCAGGGGCACTAAAGAGGGGTCTCTAAGGGCTGCAGCACGTATTATGCCACCCTAAGGGACCCACACACAAATTGCACGCAGACTGCCATCGCAGGCTGCATGAAATGATGCAAACCATTTTGAAAACACAACATGGCACACTCCCTCTATGCCATGCCCATGTACACTGCATCTACTATATGTAAGTCACCTCTCCAGCTGGCCTTAAAGCCCTAAGGCAGGGTGCATTATATTATATGTGAGGGCACATCTGCATGAGCAAATGAGCCCCTGAAATGTCTGGTTCCATTACTAGATATTGCAAGTGAGCAGGCACCATCTTAAGGACATGTACTGGGCACTGGTCATTACGAGTTACCCCGCTACATGATGACAGCTCTGAAACCAATGGTGTTTGGTATCAAATACCTGGTCTTCATAAATCCACACTGATGCCAGTGTTGGATTTATTATGACATGCACCCTGAGGGTACCTTAGAGGTCGTCCCCCCCTGAAACCTACTAGTCGTTTAGTGTGCTGGCTGACTGGACTCTTCCAGCCTGCCACCACACACGAGTTTCTGACCCCCTGCTCAGGAGAGCCAGCGCTCTGAGGTCAGGAACAATGCCTGTTCCGGAGGAAGGTGATAACACCTCCTCCAGCAAAATAGCTAGTGAATTAGCATACCAAGGCCAGAGGCTTCAAAGACTCTACCGCCTTTGATATGTGACCCCGGCTTCCTCCAGACCTGGAGGATGCTGCCCTGGGGCCCATTTGGCACCAGAGCAGGTGGAATAATTAGCTAGTGAGTAGGCGTATTGCACTATCAGGCTAAGTACACCCCTAAGGTGGGCCACCTGAAGTGGACACTCAAAGAAGGGTTTCACCATCTTGTTTTTGGTGAAACTAGTTCTCTCGTAGGGGATTTCCATGTAAAGTCTTAAGCGTTAAATAGTCCCGCCCATCCACGGGGACCCCAGAGCACTTTATCCAATATATGTTCTTAAGTGATGAAGTTCGCCTTTCTTCGGGAAGGCCTTGAAAAGTCACAGTCATAATGCAGCCTAGGGATAGGCTACAGTGGTCAGAGTTCTTCATCTTAGAATGGCAAAAGCAGAGACTGTAATTCCCTATGCTCTCAGAACATCTATTTTTTGCAATGGCACAGAAAAAGAACCTTCACAAACCCCTTTGCTATGAGAAGACAGAGATGAAGAAGTGCAGGGCCCTGTAGCCCATAGGCTGTCATTATAAGTGGAGAAAAAGAAAGCTGTTTCTTTAGGAACAGAGAGACCACCAATATCCCATCATGCTCAGCCAGAGGCAGTTACCTCAGTTCTTTTTTCCGGCTCCTTCTGACAGGACCATTGGAGCATTGAACTTGACCTTTTTAGGTTTTTTTCTTCAACTTAGATCTTTAAACTTCACTGTTTTTTGCTTTACTCAACGTCTTTTGTCCTTCTCTGTGGAGCAAAGTATTTTCTGATATAAAAAAGGCTTTTTTTCTCTTTAAAGTGCCATCTCTTTTTGACAAATGTCCTAGATGTGGCAGGAAAAAAGCTAAAACAGACCCACACGAGGTCTGCATTCTTTATTTACTTTCTTCTCATCTTCTAGACTCCTGTGACATCTGCAAAGCTTTCTCCAGACGTACCGTGCGTGACAGGGAGAAGATTCGCCTGCGGGGAAGAGAAGAGAGAAGAAAGAAGCAAGTAACCAGTGGGACCTCTGAGTGAAGGGGAGGCAAATCCTCCACCAGAGCTCTTCCTTCAACCTCCAGTGGATGTGGGAGGTCCGAGAGGCGTTTTTCACCCAGAAAACGCTTTCGGTCCCGGTCGACGTCGAGTCGGTTGACGTCAAGAGGAGGTACGGTGCCGACATGCTCGCTGTCAGTGACTGGCTCGACGTCGTGCAAACATCAACACTTGACGTCGAGAACCAATCGTGCGACGTCGAGAGCCACTTCGCACCGGCGACCGACACCGAGGCAGGTGTCGATGTCGAGGGATACCGACTCACCGTCACCGAGAGGTAGACAATCGATGTCGAAATATCACTGACGTGATTGGTCGACGTCGAGAAGCCTATCTTCGTCGAGGGGGCGACGTCGACAGGGCTCGACATCGAGGAGGTCGTTGTCGAAAGCCAGTCGACGACGGAGATCGACGTTGAGGGCATCATCGACGTTGAGGAGAGTCCCATTCCAGATCTCTGTCATTGGTGGAGATACCTACGTCTCCCACCCCGGTTTCTCTCCCACCGGACCCAGAGGTCCTAACAGCGCCACTTCCTCCAGCGTTACCAGCTCCTCCTCCTCCAGTACCTCAGCTTCTGGTACTTCCATTGCCGGCACCGTTTCTGCCTACTCCTGGGGTGCCTCAGATCACACCGGCTCCTAGGAGATCTCGGTCAAGGACACGCCATCGATCTAGATATGGACTCTAACGCTCCTCCACGAGAGCACGACATTCACGTCACCATTCTTACCACAGGTCAAGATCTCGCTCACACCATCATCATAGAGATATGTCCTCTTCTACCAGAGACTATTCTCCTACGTTGTCAGATCCGCCTCAACCTAGGTCCTCCCCAATTGATTACATCAACACTTTTCAAGAGGTCCTGGTTCGCAGCGCAACAAAACTGAACATACCTATGGACATGCCTACTCCATCGACGTCTGTCATCTTTGAGATGCTCCACCAACATAGGGCCTCTAGACCATTGCTTCCGCTAGTGCCAGGCCTGCTGGATCCAGCCAGGGAGTTGTTCCTTACGCCTGCTGCAGCAAAATCAGCACCATAGAGTCTCCAAAAGAAATACCGACCACCGGGGCAAGATCTGCTGTTCTTACAGGCTGACCCTCCTCCCGATTCAGTGGTGATTTTAGCAGCATGAAAATCTCAGGGCACTTCTCCATCTGCTACCACTCCCCCGATAAGGAAAGCAAAAAGGTGGATTCGTCAACACGCAAGGTTTGCAGCACGGCTGCTATGTCCATGAAAGCGGACAGTGCCACAGCCCTCATAGGAAGGTACGACCGTGCCTTGTGGGACTCTATCCTCCACTTTGCGGACCACCTCCCCAGAGAGCATCGGCAAGACTTTCTGGAAATCGTTCAGGAGGGGGCTATGGTTTCCAACCAAGTCATTAGCGCGGCAGCAGACTCTTCGATTCTAGCTGCCCACAGCTACTGCCATGGAATCTCTCTACGTTGGCACGCATGGCTGCGTTTAACTTCTCTGAAGCCAGACGCCCAGTTACTGATTCAAAATGTACCCTTTTCCAGCTCCACCCTCTTCGGCTCACACACCGATGGCGAGAATGAAGACGGAAATGGATACCTTAAAAGCAATAGGACTAGAAAAAGCTAAAGAACAAAGACGTTTATTCCGCCCTTACCACCGACTTTTCTCCGCTCTGAGGGTTCAAACCCCTCAATGGCAGTCAAACAAATTGCAACAATATCAGCGACCGTACCAATCGCAGCGCAAATCACAGATCGGTCGTAACTCCCAACAAACCAACCAGGGAGGATGTCAACCAGCTGCAGCAAAACCCTGAATACCCTCTTCCGTTACCCACTCTGGTGGGGGGAAGCATTGTAAATTATCTGGCAGAGTGGCAAAACATTACAACAGATTCCTGGGTCTTGAATAGTGTCAAACATGGCTATCGTCTCAGATTCACTGCCCCACCACCATCCATTCCTCCAAAGCCGCCCACGTCTCGCCTCAACCTTTTACAGGTAGAAACCAACACTCTGTGCCTCAAGAAAGCGGTGGAGCCAGTCCCTCGAAACCAAACGAGGCCAAGGTATCTACTCCAGATACTTCCAAGTGCAAAAGAAAGGCGATACGAATTCAGGCCGATTCTCGACCTTCGCATCGCAAACAAATGGATCCGGAGGGAAAAATTCAGGATGCTGGCCTTACACCAAATTTTCCCTCAACTTCAAAGGGGAGACTGGCTCTGTTCGATAGATCTTCACAACGCCTATTTTCACATTCCGATCACAAAGTCCCATCGGAAGTTCCTCAGGTTCGTTGTGGGACAGAACCACTACCAGTACGTGGTTCTCCCAGTCGGCCTCAAGTCAGCGCCCAGAACTTTCTCCAAATGCATGGCGGTGGTGGCAGCGCACCTTTGGAGACACAAAATCTTCGTATATCCCTACCTGGACGATTGTCTGATCAAGGCGTCCACATTCACAGAAGCCCAAAAGCATTTCCTATGGACGTGCGATCTGCTTCATCGCTTGGGTCTGCATGTCAATGTTCAAAAGTCCACGTCATCTCCAGTTCAGATTCTACATTACTTAGGAGCTACCATCGATACGTTGCAAGAAAAGGTGTTTCCTTCGGAGGGACGACGTTATCCATTCCCTGAAAATGTCTCAATCTTCAGCGGATAACCCACCCATCAGTGCGCATAGTCTCATCTCTCCACGGCTCGATGGCCTCCTGCATATTCCTCACTCCCAATGCTCGCCTCCACATGCGGCCTCTCGAGGAGTGCTTGGAGGACCAGTGGAACCAGTTCTCAGGGAACTGGAAGGACAAGAACACCCTCTCAACTCATGCTGTGGAATCTCTCGAGTGGTGGTGTTCACAGAAAAATCTCCTGAGGGGAATGCCGTTTCACCACCTTCCACCAACACAGTCCTTAGTCACAGACGCCTCACTGCTCGGGTGGGGAGCCCACATGGATCACTTACAGATACAAGGGCTATGGTCCCCGAGAGAACAGACATATCATATCAACTTGCTTGAACTACAAGCAGTACACTTGGCACTCAAAGCTTTTCATCCTTCATTCACGACCAACAACCTGCTTGTTCAGATCGACAAAACAACCACCATGTACTACCTGAACAATCAGGGGGGAACGCGGTCCAGAGTCCTGTCGCAAAAAGCCCAATCGATTTGGCACTGGTTCATCGCCAGGAATCTAACACTGGTAGCTGCGCATCTTCCAGGGGAACAGAATTCCCACTCAGACGCGCTCAGTAGTGTTCTCAACGAAAACCACGAATGGATACTGAACGAAGTGCAAAGTATCTTCAGTTTGTGGGGTTCGCCTCCAGATTTTACCATCCAAGGTCACTAGGAAATGCCCTAGGGATCGACTGGTCGAAAAAATGTCCTTACTCTTTTCCTCCAATACCAATAATAGCGACAGTCCTGCACAAACTGGCATCCACAACAGTCCAGATGATACTCATCGCCCCAGAATGGCCGAGACCGCTCTGGTTTCCGGGCCTCCTTCACCGGTCTAGCCGTCCACATCTCAGATTGCCTTGCAGACCGGATCTTCTCACGAAGTTCAGAGGTCAACTTCGACACCCCAACCTTTCATCTTTGAGTTTGGCAGCTTGACTCCTGAGAGAGTGCAGTATGGGCATTTAAACCTGTCTCAGGAATGTATGGAAATTTTAAAGGAAGCAAAGCGACCATCAACACGCACAGCTTATGCTTTTAAATGGAAGCGTTTTGTATTTGGTGCTCCTCCAAACAAATTGATCCCACGTCTTGCCAGGAAGACGTCATTCTCCTGTATTTACTACACCTTGCCAAGTCTGGCCTTCAATACTCTTCAATCAGAGTCAACCTATCTGCTCTCACGGCATACAGGAAAAAGTCCTTCACAAATCTCTTTTTCAGGATTCTAGTTATTAAGGATTTCCTAGAGGGGTTAAAGAAGGTGTTCCCTCCCATTAGTCGCCCTTCCCCTCCATGGGAGCTGAATGTAGTACTGTCTCGACTCATGCTCCCCCCCCTTTGAGCCCATTCACAAATCTTCATTACAGCATCTCACATGGAAAACTGCTTTCCTAGTGGCCATGACGTCAGTGAGGGGAGTTAGTGAGATTCAGGCCCTTTGTACACATGAACCTTACACAGTATTTCATTCCTGTAAAGTAGTGTTGCGCACACATCCTAAGTTTGTCCCTAAATTGGTCTCAGATTTCCACGTAAACCAAACTATCGCTTTACCCACGTTCTTTCCGAACCCTTCGTCTCCAGCGGAGAGAGCTCTCCATTCGCTGGATGTTAAAAGGGTGTTAAAATTCGATTTGGATAAGACCAAGGCCATTCATAATTCACAACAATTGTTTAACAATTACGGCCCGGTCCGCACAGGTTTAGCGACTTAAAAACAGTCAATCTCTAGGTGGATTGTCTCTTGCATTCTCTGCTGCTATCAAATAGCCAACAAATCCCTTTCTGGTAGGCCCAAAGCTCACTCTACCAGAGGCAAGCTACTGCTGCCCTGATGAGGAATATTCCTCTAGCGGATATTTGCAAGGCAGCTACATGGAGGTCAGTCCATACATTCACCAGGCACTACTGCCTGGACACAGATGCTAGAGCGGATGCGCAAGTAGGACAAGCATCCCTCAGAAATCTGTTTACTTAACGGGGTTCATTTATGGTATTCTTCTGTCTACTCCACCACCTTAGGGGGGATGAGCTTGCTATTCTATTCAACGTTTATGACTATACATGGGAATCCCCTACGAGAGAAAGTATACTTTCTTAACTGTAATTCTAGTTTTCTCATAGGGGTATTTCCATGATAGTCATAAGCAGCCCTCCCTCTTCCCGGTGGAGTGGACAGATAATCTCGTGCTTCGTTGTTATCGGTTTAAGGAAGCCTTTTAAAAAGAACTGAGGTAACTGCCTCTGGCTGAGAATGATGGGATATTGGTGGTCTCTCTGTTCTTAAAGGCACCACTTTCTTTTTCTCCACTAATAATGACAGCCTACGGGGTACAGGACTCTGCACTTCTTCATGTCTGTCTTCTCATAGCAAAAGGGTTTGTGAAGGTTCTTTTTCTGTGCCATTGCAAAAAATAGATATACTGAGAGCATAAGGAATTACAGTCTCTGCTTTTGCCATTCCAAGATGAAGAACTCTGACCACTGTAGCCTATCCCTAGGCTGCATTATGACTTTCTTAAGTGACTTTTCAAGGCCTTCCCGAAGAAAGGCGAACTTCATCACTTACGAACATATATTGGATAAAGTGCTCCGGGGTCCCCGCGGATGGGCGGGACTATCCAACGCTTATGACTATCATGGAAATACCTCTGCGAGAGAACTAGAATTACAAGTAAGAAACTATACCGTACTCTGGGTTAGGTTTATGCCCACTTTCTACAGTAAGGGGTCATATAGGGGGTGTAGTCACCCCAGGGATAGGTTGCCCAGTGGCTACTTCCTTAAACTCCGCTTAACGCGCCCCTAAATTCAGTATTTAGGTGGCCCCCTGACACCAAGAACTCAGCTTTGTCTACGTGGGAACAGAAGGACAAAGAAGAGCCAACAACGCAAGAACTGTGGGCCAGCAGCAAAATTGGCGCCAAACCCTGCTTGGCTGCTGCTCGCCCGACAAGGAAAAGAAATGACTCTGCCTGCCACTGAAAGCCTCTCCAAACCCTTGAAGGATTGTCCAGTACATCGCCAACCAAGCTGCATCTTTCTTGAGGTGGGGGAGGCATCTCCCTGCATCTGCAGGCACCGACCACATCTGTCCGGTTCACTGTTATGCTGACCATCGGGTCTGCTGAGGTAGCAACTCGCCAGGAGGTGGTCATCGAGATTCCAGGAGGTCAGCCCCGTTGCTTCACCAAGTCTTGCCGCTGAGCCTTCCTGGAACCTCCCTGCACCAATACCCAGGGTACCTCAGGTCTTGCAAGCACCAAGGCTTGTTGTGTGTCCAGCCCAGACACCACCAACGCCAACATCAAGCTGCAGATGGGGACGTCAGGATCTCCAAGGTCATCACCAAGAGTGGCCCTGGAGTCTTGGTTTCTCTCCCTCTCCAGCCACCGAAACCAAGTGAGAGCCACTGACTTGAGCGACCCACCGGACAAAACACCTTTGCTCCAGAGCTCCCCACTGAGTCTTCGTGCTCCAGAGACCGTCAGGAGCCGAGCCCCCCCTTTGCGTCCTGCTGGACTCATCCCCCAGTCCCCACTTGCAGCCTTTCTTTTTGCAGGTACTTCTCCATCGACTTTACAGCGTAGAGCTCGAGGCTAGAAATGCAACCAGCACTTCTGCACCCGGACACACCAGGGTAAGTAAAACCGAACTGCTGGTAGTTTCTTATACCCTGGCCCCTAAGCCCCATAAGTCCAGGAGAAGAACCCTGTAAACTGTTTGCAAGTATTTCTATGCAGTGAATGTTTCTCCCACATTACTGCGTTCGAGGCTCAGACCTCATAAACCGTTATTAGACTGTATTTTCTATTTCTATAAAAACTCCTATCCTCGAAAGTACTTACCTGATCCCGTTGATCTTGGTATCTAAAATTATATAAAAATCTGTGATATTTTTCTAAATTTGTCTTGGATTTCTTTTTGAGTGTGTGTCTCAATTATTGACTCTGTGTGTACAACAAATGCTCAACACTCCCCTCTGATAAGCCTAAACTCCTCGCCCACACTACCACTAGAAGAACACTTAGGATTATTAAAGTAAGCTCCTGTAAACCAATAAGGGTCGTCTGGACTAGTTGCATGGTGTACCCCTACATTTGGTACACTACATAAATAGCCAGCTTCCTACGCTCCCTAAAGGCGAGTCAATTATATTCGGACTCTGATTCTGCTGTTTCAGCCTCTATACTCTAAATCGGTGAGACTGACTGTGAGGCTGTTGGGCCTTTCGGGCCTTGACATAGGAGGGCTCTGTAGTGGGACCTAAGTTCCAGTGGGCATAGCATTGGAGGAATCGGAGGGAACCGCAAAAGACATGTAGTGGTTGCTGACAAACCACGATTCAGTCAGCAGCAGACCCCTCTCCCTTCCCCCAAAAAGAGCAGACTGTAGTGACAGATGTGTAACTTCTGGGTTGGTGTGGCCATGGAGTCTGGGCTCCACATCAACTTGTTGGAGTTTTAGGCGATCCGGTTGGCATTGAAAGCCTGTCGTCCTTCCATCAGGGAAAAGACTAGTGCAGGTGTTCACGGAGCACACCACTGCCATGTGGTACTGAAAAAACAGAGTGGGGTTGGGGACCTTTTGACAAGAGGGTCGGCGTCTCTGGACATGGCTGGCATGCCAGGGCATTTCCTTGGTGGTTAAATATCTGGCAGGTCCATGAAAGTCAGGGCGGACAAGCTCAGCCATCGATGCCTAGTGGATCACAAATGACGTTTCCACCCGGAGGTGATGCAAGGTCTCTTTCAAGGTTGGGGAGAGCCTTGCATTGATCTATTTGCTTCCGATGAGAACATGCAATGTTGCCAGTTCTGTGTGCTGGAGTTTCCAAGGTGTCTCTTGCTCGTAGACTCTTTTCATCTCGAGTGGAGCGCAGGCCTCCTGTGCGCCTTTTTGGTGATTCCACTCCTGTCCAATGTTCTGGAGAAGATCAGGATCAACCTGGCCCAAGTCTTGTTGTGGTTCAGGACTGGGCACGGAGAGTATGGTATCCCGAACTCCTGAGTCTGTGAATCAGTCCTCCGATCAGGCAGCCCCTTTGGGAAGATCTGCCGAAGCAACAGGGCAGGCTTTTGTACCCGGACCTGAGTACCCTCAACCTTCATGTGTGGAGATTGAGCAGTGACATTTGACAGCTTTTGACCTACCTGCCAAAGTCTGTGATACTATTTTGGCAGCTAGGCTCTGCTCTGGGCACTGTTAAAGGTTATTTGTCAGCCATCCCAACTTTCTTGCGGTAGCCGGACAAACCTATGTTTAAGTCACTTGTTGTGACCCGTTTCCTTAAGGAACTTCAACACCTCTTCCCTCCAAGACCGTTCATCATACCTCAATCGGACTTTAACCTAGCCTTCACATTTCTCATGTGGGCGCACTTCAAGCATCTGCACAATTACCCAATTTGCCTACTCACCATCAAAGTGTGTTTTCTGGTGGCCATAACATCGGCCAGGAGGGTCAGCAAACTGCAAGCACTGTGGGTGCACCCTCCTTACACATCTTTCTACCCAAAGTGGTTCTCAAGACCCGTGCGTCCTTCCGAAGGTTGTGACACCCTTTCATGTATGCCAGAATATGACCTTGCCTGCCTTCTTTGCTCCTCCTCACCCTTCTAAAGAAGAGGCGAGACTCCACAATATGGACCCAAAGAAATCGTTATTGCTCTACCTTGATCGTACCACAGAAATTCTGGGTTGAGGATCAACTGTTCCTTGGGTATGTTGGGGCAAAGAAGGGGAAGGCTGTACAAATCTGCTATGCATTGGCCTAAAAGCAACTTCCTGAAGGCTTGTGCGCTCATTTAATCAGAGCCAAGGCTGTGACTCTTGCATTAGGTCGGGGGTCCCTGTCCTGGACATCTGTCAAGCAGCAACGTGGGCGTCATTACACAAGTTCACCAATCACTACTGTCTGGTCAGTCAGGTCTGTCGTGATTGGCATTTTGCCTGTTTGGTCCTGCAGGACTTTTTGGTGTAATCTGTACTCAGACCCACCTTCGGGTAGGTACTGCTTGGGTATCTATTCTAAGGTAAAGAATCTGCGGCTAGAAGTCTGTATGAGATGAACAAGTTACTTACCTTCTGTATCACCTTATCTGGTAGAGACTATCTAGCCGCAGATTCCTTACCGACCCTCCCATCCCTCCCCTCACTGCAAACTGATTTCAATACAGGGTTACCTTTTTTTTTTTTTTTAAAGAAATTTTATTTGTCAAGTTGCACATGTATTGCAGACCTCTGTACCCCAGAGACATCTGCCCAATCAAACCATATAGATATGATGACTTTGACTTTTTCCAATGGCATTCGAACATAGATATGCAACAAAAATACTGTATACCCCAACTCCCCCCCACCCCCACCCCTCCCCCCGATCGCACAATGTCCGCACAGTCCTGTCCACCGCCGGTGAGCATAGCGGGGCGAATGAATCCCTCCAGGTCCCCCCCCGCATTACACCCCCACAGCCCAGAGACGTACATACAAATTATCCCATGGGATGGGTCTCTGATACTGATGGCGGGTCTAACATCAGGCCCCGATAGTCCGCCCAGCGTTTCCAAATCTTGTAGTGCTTGCGTGGGCATCCCCTAGCGACAAAGATAGGTTGTTCCAGCCCCATACTGAAGTCAAGCCCATTCTTCCATGCGGCCACTGATGGGGCCCTTGGCGCCTTCCATGTCCTGGCAATGTCCCTCTTCGCCAGTGTAAATCCCAACTGCATGAGGTGTCTCTTATAGATGTTGCCTCCTATCCCCCCATAACATGAAGTAGGGTCAGCTGCGGTGTGCGAGGAGCTCCCACCCCAGGACCTCCGAGAGACAGTCAAATACCCCCTCCAAAGCGGTCTAGGGAGAGACAGCCCCAGACCGTGTGAATGAATGTGCCCTCCCCACTCCCACAGCGAAGACACACAGGGGAGGCAATCAGCCCTGCCCTCCAGAGGCGCACTCGCGTGTAGTAGACCCTGTGTAGATACTTGAACTAGACAAGGCGGAGTCGCATTGCTATAGCCGCTCCCCGCGGGGCTGCCAGGGCCTCAGTCCAGTCCTCCTCCTCCAATGTGCCCACATCCTCTTCCCAGTCCCCCCGGAGCTTCTGTAATGTGGGGGAGCAATGAGTAACCAGGGATTCATATATTCGGGAAATTTTCCGGTCAGTTAAATCTCCCATAAAGACCTTAGCCTCCAATGGGCTAAATTCCGGTAAGGACTCTAGACCCACTAAGCTAGGGGACAGGGCATGCCGAAATTGAAGGTAGCGATAGAACTGGGAGCGTGGCATATGAAATTTGTTTTGAAGATCTTGAAATGATTTGAGCGTCCGGCCCCTCATGACATCGCCTAAGTCTGAGATGCCTATATTGTCCCACCCCTGAAACCCCTGCAGAGCCGCCAGCTGAGGTAATCACCCATTATCCCAGAGGGGGTTTCCCGTGTCAAGGTGTTCCACCATCACATTCGTCGCAACGCCTGTCTCCAAATCAGGAACACCACCCTTGTGACCGACGGCAGCGAGCCCCGCAAAGGCGCGGAATAAAGAATTGTATGAAGTGAATGGCACCCCATGAGCCGCCGCTCGACAGCATACGTCGGGTCTCCTCTATCGCCGTACCACCACTCGTTGAGAACCAGCAAGTGCGAGGCTTGGTAATACGAGAGAACATCAGAGGACGCAAGCCCCCCCGCAGTAGGTGGACAAGAAGCATGTGCGCAGAGCTACTCGCACTTTTCCCCCCTCCCATAAAAACTGCCCAAGCGCTGCATTCACCTGTCGGAACCATCGTGGCGGAATCTGATATGGGTGATTCTGCAGCTGGTAGAGGAGCCGGGGAAGCGCCACCATTTTGAATATTGCCGATCTGCCATATAGCGACAGTGGCATACGGGACCAGGACTTGAGGTCTTCCCGGGTCCGTTCCCAGACGGGAGCCAGGTTACGCTCCCAGGAGATTGCAGGGACATCCGACAGGAACACCCCTAGATATTTCAGTCCCCCCACCGCCAGCTGAACCGAGGAAATCCACGCGCCCATACCCGTCTGATCCCCTAGAATCCATACCGTCGATTTACGGGGATTCATATAAAGTCCCGAGGTCTCCCCGAAAATCTGCATAATGCGCAGTAGCCGTGGCCCCGTCCTGTCCACAGCTGTAAGGAAGAAGAGGACATCGTCCGCATATAATGCAATCCTATCGGACAGACCCGGAGCCCATTCAAACCCTCGGACTTGCGCATCTATACGCACCCATGCAGCCAGTGGCTCCATAGCTAGCGCGAATAAATATGGGGACAGGGGGCAGCCCTGCCGCGTGCCCCGCCCGATGGAAAAGGTGGATGAGACGGCCCCCGCCACCCGCACCGATGCTGTCAGATCCGTGTATAGGAGCATTAGGTAGGAGAGAAAGTGTGGTCCAAGGTTGAGTCGTCTCAACAGAGCAAATAGATAGACCCAACTTAGGGAGTCAAACGCCCTGTCCATATCGGCCAATAAGAGCGCCGCTGGTTCCCTCAACTGCCGAATAGCCGCTATCGCCACGTGCGCTCGCCAAATATTGTGCCTGGTCGCCCTCTGGGGCATAAACCCAGCCTGGTCAGGGTGTACTAGGGTGGAGATATGGGGCAAAAGGCGATTGGCCAGGGCTTTGGCCAGATCCTTCGCCTCCACATTTAAGAGGGAAATCGGACGGTACGAAGCATGCTGCTCCGGTGGCCTGCCCGGTTTATGAAACACCACCACCTCCGCATGCCTCCAGTCTGGAGGCAGCGAGCCCCGTTCCCGAGCCTCCTCTATCACAGGGCGAAAATGAGGGGCCAGCTGCACAAAGTAGTGTCTGAAGAATTCACTGGGGAACCCGTTTGGTCCCGGCGCCTTCCCGGAATTAAGATCCCCCAAGGCCGTGCCCAATTCGTCGTCTGTCAGTGGTAGCTCCAACTGGTCCCTCACCTCATCGGACACTGTTTTGGGTGGTAGATCGGCGATGAATTTATCTATAACGGCAGTTGAAAGGCATTCTTTGGGAGCGTATAGGTCCGCATAATAGGCGGCAAAGCTTTCCGCAATGGCCAGGGGGTCCGTGATCGGTACTCCCACTGGGCCCAAAACGCCCGGCAGGGCCTGGGAATGGAAAATTCCCTGGTAAAGTCGATGCAGCATCTTGCCGGATTTATCTCCCCATTGGTACACTCTGCTGCGCGTCGCCAGCCAGGCTTGGCGGGCCTCGTCCATCAGCAGGGCCGCATAGTTCTGTTGAGCCATCAATAATTGCCTCCTAGAGAGCCCCCCCCCCCCTGCTTCCCGGCTCCTACGATCAAGGACTTCCATTCCTGCTTCCGCCCGCAGCAGCTCCTCTCTACGCTACCTACGCGCTGCCACACACCAAGAAATATCTACCCCCCTCAGTGTGGGTTTCAAAGCCTCCCACAAAGTCCCGGCGCTGGAGACGGACCCCATATTAGCTGTGAAATAGTGATCAATAGTGTCGCTCATATGTTCTTTGTAATCATCATTCTGCAGATGCCACACTGAGAGGCGCCACCTGAACGGTTCTCGCCCTCGACCAATCTGGAGCGTGAGGGCTACTGGGGAGTGATCGGAAAGGCCCCGGGGCAAGATCTCCGCCGACACCACCCTACCGACCGCCAATCTGGGAACAAAGAGATAGTCAATTCTGGAGTATGAGTCATGGACCGCCGATAGGTAACTGAATTCCCGGCGATCGCCGTGAAGGCGTCGCCATACATCAATCCAATCGAGTCCCGTCACTAAGGAATGCAATCTCGTGGTGCGCCCACTCTCCAATCCACCCCCAGCCCGCCATCGATCCCTGGTCAGTTCCATGACATCGTTCCAATCCCCTCCAACTACCGATAGCATATCCGGCATGCCGCCCACAGGGTCATCAACCGCTCCACCAGGTTCCACTGCAGGGGAGGGGGTGCATAGACACTACCCAGCACCAGGGGGTCTGCCCCGATCTTGCCCTGTAGAAATAAGTAGCGCCCCTGCGTATCCGACCACTGTTTATCAAGAATGTATGGGACTTTGCGGTGTATCAGAATTGCCACCCCCCGTGAGCCCCTCGTAAAGCCGGAGTGGAAGACCTGCTGAAACCCAAATCGCTGAAGGCAGAGAGCCTTCGTACCCATGAGGTGTGTTTCCTGTAACATAAGTATATCGGCCCCAGCCCGTTTAGCATAGCGGAGCAAGGCCCCACGTTTAATTTTGTCCAGGGCCCCACGAACATTCCAGCTAACAATACGGAGGGTGCCCGGGGTCACCTGCTCCCTACTAGGGGTACTAGCCATCTGAGCGGACATCCACCTCTACAGCAAGTATGGGGACTTTTCAATACATATGGGAAAGACAGTGGACCATCAGTGACTGTGCGATCTTGTAAAGAGAAACAACCCCCACCCAACAAACCCCCCACCCTATACCTCAAAAACACTGAAGCATCTGTCGCGGCGGGGCTAGACCCCGAGCCCCAGCGAGGAACGGAATCCGCCCCGACCAATGGATCCCCAACTTACAGCCCATGTCCCCTGGGCATGTCCCCTGCCAGCGAAAGCCTGGCAGAGAAACCGGCCCATGTCATAGTCTCCTCCGATTAGCGTTCAGCAGTCTAGGACTCTGCAGCTCCACGTGGGCCCATACCTCAATCTGCCGATATCGGACGCCCAGATACTGAATCTCTCCGAGAGGATGCGCCACATGACTGGGAGCGGCGCCGAGACCGTGACCGTCTGCTACCCTTCAGCTGTCCCCGGGGGCCTCTCCGGGCCATCTCGCTCGATGAGGAATCAGATTCTCTTCCAGGGGGCGTATGGACTCTCACCCGCACGTCTCATCAGTCCATTTGAAGACCTCCTCCGGAGTATCAAAAAAGTGCGTGCGGGAGCGGTACACCACCCGGAGGCGGGCAGGAAACAGGAGAGCATAGGGAAGCTTGAGTTCTCTCAGGCGAGCCTTCGCTGCCATAAATGATTGTCGCTGGTGTTGCCCTACAGGGTTACCTTTTTTGAGGCCCTTAGCACTGCACACCAGTGCATCAGCATTCTTTGTGGCTCCGCACTTCTAGTGTGGAAATTCGCTAAAAGAAACTGATGTCTGAACTCTTGGGTGGTGCCTATATAGGCATCATGCACGTCGCATCCGGCGCGGTTGTAGAGCTGAATGATTCCACCTACCAGCGCGCAGAGATACTGCTTGAAAATTTCTAAATCCAGTCTGAAGCCTAGGGAATATTCTAAGGTAAGTAATCTGTGGCTAGATAGTCTCTACCTGATAAGGCATTACGAAGATAAGTAATTTGTTCTTCGCGTTGAGATGCATTTTAGCTGGAATGGAACCCAGGAATCCTTTATGCCTACCTTCCCTCTACTCCCTGCTCCGAGTTCTGAAGAAGATCCAGAACGACTGGACCCAAGTCATTCTGGTGGCTCCAGCTTGCGCCAGGAGAGTATGGCACTCGGACCTGCTAGGCTTCAGCATCTAATCTCGGATCAGGCACCAACTTTGAGCGGCTCTCCTGTTGCAGCAGCACATCAGTCACCGTAGCCTGCCAATCGAGACTTCTCTGAGTGGAGACAGAGACTGCAATAGACTGCATTTGATCTGCCACCTGAAGCGGTGGATGTTGTCCTTGCTGCCCGGTTCCCTCACTCAAAGTCCATTTGCACCACATACTGAGACAAATTTGTGGCTGGATGTGGCGTTCACAAGACAAACCCCTTACAAGCTAAACAGTCAGATATCCGGTTTGTTTTGTCTTTGGTGCAGCAAAGCCTTGCTATGGAAACAATTACAGGTTATTTGTTGCCCATTTCGGCCTTCTTGCGTTTACCGAACTAACCATCCTTGTCTAAATCACCTTTTGCAGATTATTAAAAGTTTGACACCGGTTTCCTCCTAAATAGTTGGTGGTGCCACAGTGGAGCCTTAATTTGGTGTTGACATTTCTTATATTTATGCTTCTGGCCGGTGTACAGCAGTTCTATGCGTCTTCTGTCCTTAAAGACTGTCTTTCTCATTATGATCAATTCAGGTCGTCGCATGAGTGAACTTAAGCACAGTCAGCGCAACAGTCTACATCACCTTTTTTCTGGACAAACTGGTCCTTAGGAGTTGGGAGGCCTTCTTGCCTTAAGTTGTGACTTCTTTCCATGTTGGGCAGTCCATCACTCTTTCAGTGTTCCTTTCCTCTCCTCACCCCTTGAAAGAGAAGAAGAGGCTCCATGGCCCTCCCACCCCCTACATAGAGCTTTAAGCTTTTAAAACAATTGTACCAAGGATCATCAGGTAGGCAGTCCTCTTTTTGTGGGGTTCTCTGGGGCAAAGAATGGGAAGGCTGTGCACAAGAGGACTCTGTTGAGGTGGATAGTTTTCTGCATTGAGATCTGCTAGTCCCTGGCCAAAAAGCAGCCCTCTGGGTGGACTCAGAGCCCATTCCACCAGGGCCAAAGCTGCGACCACTGCGTTGTCACCTGGCATGCCTGTCCTTTACATCTACCCGTGTGACTTGGCCGTTGGTGCATATGTTCACGAAGCACTACTGCCTGAACAGCCAGGTCCTACGGGAAGGAAATTTTGCCAATTCGGTCCTGCAGAATGTTTTGGTCTAAGTACACTCCACAGACCCTCCACCTTTAGGAAGTACCACTTTGGCATCTGTTCTACAGGTGAGGAATGTGTGGTTAGAAGTATCCGTTAGAACAACAAGTTACTTACCTTTTTTTTTTTTTTTTAATCCTCTTTCGCCTTGAAAAAACAAAGAAGGAAGACTCTGGGGCCCCCTTGATCAGCACCTACCAGAGATCTTTGTTTAGAGCCAAGAATAGTGTGCTTTACACAGAACCTCTCCCTTCGCGGTTCGCTCTGACCGAAAAGGCCACCTGCAGAAAGGCCGGAGCAGTAAAGTAACACAGTATAAAGGCATAATCATAGGACTATTCAAATCAGATACTAGCCAATTTTCAAATGGAGACCAAAAATCTTTTTTTTAATTTACTGATGCTCTATCTGGTCTAATCGTATATTTTACAGATTTAATCCAATCTGTCATAGTCGGGGATATGTCTTTTATCCAATTTTTACAGATCTCTCTTCGAGCAAGCAGTATCAAGTAAAAGCCCAACTTTCTTACGTTGGTAGACATAAACATATATTGTGCCGGAACCCCAAAGAAAACAGAGGCTGTGCTTAACTGAAGTGCCACTCCGAGTATCATAGACATACACGTCTGCCCAAAAACATTGAATTTCAGGACACTCCAGGAACATATGTATATCATCCACCTTTTCTTGGCTTCATTTTAGGCATTTTGGAGTAACACCCTTCCCCAATCTAGATAACCTTAGGGGTGTCCAATAGGCCCTGTGAAGACAAAAAATTTGGTTTCTCCTTAAATTTGCGGCGTGCACCGCGGAGTACAGAATATTACAAGATACTTGCCATAAGTCTTCTAACTGCATTCCCGGCAAGCTCTTTCCCCACAGGTCAGTCGGTAGTCTGATATCGCCGTCTGAAAGGTCCATCAAAAGCCAGTACAGATTTGCCACCTCTTTCTTTCTTGGCACTTTGCCGACCAGCATGGACTCCAGCTCATTTGAGGAGCCAATGTCTACTCCGACAGATTGATACCAACTTTTTATTTGAAGATATTTGAACCTTGATAACTTGTTGTTTGTTATCTCCGACCACTTGTCCCAAGGGAGTAAATTTCCATCTTCAACTAGTTTTTTCCAACTCACCACCCCTGCCTCCCTAAGAGGAGCCGCCAGACTATCCTTAGCCCACTCTGGGGAACAAGGCGCGTCCCATATTGGTCCCAATGCACTGTAGTAGCTGAGTTTTATCTCCTTTCTGATCTTGTACCATGTGATTGCTAAGCCTTGTAGAATTTTGAGACGCACCATTTTAAAATATCTAGGATCTCAAAATTTGTAGATGAAACCTTGCTACCCCCTCACATCTGATAGCAATACCCTTAACATTTTACCAATGTCTGAACCATCTGGTTCATTCAAGAGCATTTTCCCATTCCTTAGCAGGAAAACCCAGGCAGAATAGGACAAATCTGGTAGACACAGGCCCCCCTTATCCTTCTTTCTGTGAAGCTTTTTCTATGTAATCCGCATGCCTTTTGAGGCCCAGATGAAACTACTTATCTTGGCCTGTAGTTTTTTAAGCCATTCTTCTCTAAAAACCAAAGGAATAAAAAAGTGAGTTTAGGGAGGTTCATAATTTTTACTAGGTTCACTCTTCCGATGATTGTCAGCGGTAAATTTAACCAACTTAATAGTGACTTACAAACATCCTTGCTAACCCTTTCGAAATTTATTTCCGGGATTCTCTCAATGCTTTGCCTGATCCTAATGCCCAAGTATCTCATCTCCTTTTTAATGCTCTCTTGGTGTACATTCATATTCCAGGCCATTATCTCTGTTTTTTGTTCATTCACTTCATAGCCCGAGATGCGCCCAAATTGAGAGGTCAGATCATATATCGTGTGGACCGAGGCGGACAAGTCTAAGGTATATACCATTAGATCGTCTGCATACAAAGCAACCTTTTCCCCCAGCCACTATACCTAAAGGAGGATATTTTATCTTCTTTTCTAATTTTCACAGCTAAGGGCTCAATGTATAGATTGAAAAGGAGAGGGAACAAAGGGCACCCTTGTCTAGTTCCCCTTGAGATCTTAAATGGCATAGACAGATTCCCATTCACCAAGACCCTAGCTGTTGGGTTTTGGTATATCAATTCTATGGTCCTACAGAAGTTCGTACCCAGATTGCACAACCTTAGTATTTTCTGGAGATAGGGCCAATTTACCCTATCAAAGGCCTTCGTGGCGTCTAAGGTAATAATGGCCATGGGAACTTTATGGATTGTGGCTATATCTATTGCTCCAATTAGGTTGTAGGTTAGATCCTGGATCCCCCTCTCCCTGACAAAGCCTTTTTGATCCTCATGTAGGAAATCCCCCTCCACCCCATTTAACCATTCTGCAAATATTTTAGCGAAAAGTTTATAATCGCAATTTAATACCGAAATGGGCCTGTAGGAGTCACAAACATTTGGCGGTTTTCCTGGTTTAAGAATCCGCGTTACTATGGCCTCACCCAATCTTTTATATATCTCAGCGGGTAGTCCATCCGGACCTGCCACTTGGCCTGGTTTCCCTGCCATGATTGCCTTCCTAATCTCACTTGCTGTAATAGTGCTATTGATGTTTTTAGCATTACTTTCACTGATTCTGCAGGGAACATCCTGACCTAACGATTCCTTCACATCTTCCTCCATAACTAGAAATCCCTCCTGATATACCCTCTCAAAGTGATTGTGAAAGGCCTCTTCTATTTCTTCGTGGGTCGTGAGGGAGTTTCCTCACTCCTCACACCTAAGTTCTTTTTATAAAACCTCTTGCCTGATCGTTCATGGTTTTCCAAGCTAAGAGTTTTTCACACCCTTCCCCATATTCAAAATGGGCGAGTTTACTCGCTTGCCACCTTTTCCGTAATCTCTCTTCAACCACCCCTGCGAGCTCCATCCTGAGAGTTTGGAGAGAGGTTTGTATAGACCCCGACTCCTGTTCGACCCCAGTCGCTGATATCTGCTGTTCCAACCGCTGAATATTACATTCTATTTCCCCTACTTCCGATCTATATTTCTTCCTTTTAAATGATTGTATAGAAGTTATTCTCCCCCTCAGAAAAGCTTTGTACGAATCCCATACAACCCCCAATGGGGCACTTTCCAGATTAATAGCCAAAAAACTCCTGGGACTCTGAGCTGAGCTTCTCAATTAGTGACTCATCTAATAATAAGGCACGGTCTGTTGTCCATCTCCTCTGTATTGGCTTAATTGATAGAGCTAATACTAGGGTTACTGCAGAGTGATATGACAAATGCGCTCCTAGATGCTTAATATCCTTCGCCCGTTCCCTCAACCCTTGAACTATTAAGAAAAAATCTAGTCTTGATTGGTGGCTATACTTTTTGTTTTTAAATGTGAAGCCCTTCTTGACTCCCATTTTTTCTCTCCATATTTCCACCCAACCTAACTGTTTCGTGGTAGACTTTAATAAAGACCGCGTCTTACTGTTTGGTATTGCTCTACTCATAGACGAGCGATCCAAACCATCGTCCAACACCACATTGAAATCCCTTGCTAAAATGACGGGGTCCGGGAAACTTAACAACTCCGTCAGTAATCCTCTAAATGGACTAGGGTCATCTATATTTGGACCATAATACCAGACCACAGTAAATTTTTGATGGTAGCACCTTATTTTAGAGATAACCCATCTGCTCGCCCTGTCTACTCTGCTTTCTTCTATGGTAATATACGGGTTCTTTTTAGCCAAAATAGCCACCCCTTTTATGGTTAACTTTTGACTGGTACAGATAAGCTCTTGGACCCAACCTCTGGGCTTAAAAAGATTTTTCATTTCCATGCGAGTCAAATGAGTTTCCTGCAAAATAATGATCTGGGCTGGGGCATCCTTCAAATATTGTAGGATCTTTTCCCTCCCGTATTTGACTCTTAGCCCATTCACATTCCAAGATAAAATCTCCAACTGAGCACTCTGGCCATCACTCATCACTTGTACCATGAGCTGCCTACCCAAGGGGTGCCAAAAATCTATACTTGGATGAAGAGGACATATTTTTTTGAATTTTTCCCCACTGCCCCCCACCCCGTGACCCCTATCCCTCCCATAACCCCCTAAATCACCCACCCCGGGGAATCCTCCTTTTACCTCCTCCATGGCCGAAGCCTGTGGGGGCCCCCCTGGAGTAGGGAGAATAAATAACAGCTTACTTTGTTGTGCCGCTAGCATTATTTACTTATCCTGAAAAGAAAACACTCAAAACCTCCTAAAATAAGAAGGTAGAAAATAGCCAAAAGAGAAAAGAAAGAGCCTGAGGGAAGGGCAGACTTGGGGAAAGAAACTCTCATATTTACCCCTACCCCAGAACCTCTCGACCTTATCCCTGCATCTGAGATAGACTTTATGAATTTCTCCACATCTTCCACCCGCCGAAAATTCTGCATTTTGTTATTATGCATCACCCGCAATGTAGCAGGGAATTTCAATTGTGCCGTGGCGCCTAATTTCTTCAATGGGTCAAGCAGTTGCCCTAACTCCCATTGTTTATTTGCTGTGATCGGTGACACATCTGACCTTATTTACAAGCTAATTGCATCCACGGTTAGCGACTTCTTTTTTAGCGCCTTCATGAGGATTTCTTCCTTTATTTTGTACGTTTGGAAGTGGACTAAGATTTTCCTGGGTTTTGTTTTATTTGGGGTTAACCTAAACGGATCTCTTTGAAACCCCTGAATGTATACCATAAGATCTTGTTCTGTGCAGTCGACTTGGGTCCCTGCCTTAATCAATCTTGACACAAATGCTTTTATGTTATTCCCCTCTGCCCCCTCTGGAATTTTTAACAGACGGAGGTTATTTCTTCTTTGATTATTTTCCAGGGATTCCAGCTTTTCTTGGATACCCACTCCATTTTCCTTTAGAAGTGTAATCTCTTTCTTATTTTCCTCAGTTTGGGAAGTTACTTCCTTCACTGTTGTTTCTAGCACCAAAGTCCTGGCTGAGAGGTTATCTAGTTTCTTTTCCAGCTTATCACATGCTGATCTGATGGCACCGACCACGCACTGGAATGGTCCTGGGAGGTATGCCTTTTGGGCCTATATCAGAGGCCTAAGAAACACAGGTCGACAACCCGTTTTATAGATTTGGGACTTATAGTGGCCAAACGTCTCATCACCAAGCGCTGGAAGTCCCCTGACCCTCCAACAGTGAATGCCTGGTTTTACTCTATTGTATGCTGGGCACAGGTGGAAAGTGTGGCGCTCAGACGCGAAGACGTCACTGGCATGCGTAAAATACCAATGGCATCAGCATGGGATGAGATACTCACAGACCTTCGCGGCGCCTGGCAGACACGCCTGGAGGCCCAGGGAATCTCCCAAGAGACAAACACGGCGCAAGAACAACCAAATAGCACACAATAAGATCTGGTACCCTCAAGCGGCACTGCTCTAAGGAAAATAGGCGCAGGGCGTGGAGCGACCAAGACATATATCCAAGCCAAAACATATTTGCGTGACCAGCAAGGTCAGGCGACATACAGCTTCATTGAGGGAAGTAGGAACAGAAAGCAAAACAACAGAGGAAAATGAAGTATAAGCAAACAGTACGCAGGCGCAGGGTTAGGGCGTATAGAGATATGAAGACGGTGCACTGACACAGGCATCTGCTCTCACCCTACCAAGCCGCGCAGACGAGGCCCTTCCACTTCCTTCCCCCCCACTGTGCAGTTCATCCCCCAAAAATTAGCATGCTGATA
>CAWUFW010025982.1:0-38205 GCA_963921515.1 Calotriton arnoldi | reverse complement strand
ACGAATATGTGATGTTACAACGCAATCAAAATGATCGCGGTACGTAACATCGCAGTTTTTACAACGCAAGTCGTCTACAACGACTTGCGCGGAGGGCGCTTGGCCTTAGGAATGGCAATGATTTAAGCCACGTCTCCAACACCAGTCTACGTACAGCAGGAAGGTGTTGGAATAGTAAACCATACTATTCCTTAGGTTAGAGCGCCATCCAGCGCAAGTCGTTGTAACGACTTGCGTTGTAATTCCCCCTATGTAAAGGCATTGCGATGCAATGCCCGCGTGGTAATGGATGTCTCCCAATATTTACCACTGAAAGGGGGAAGGTTGGTTATCCCGCATCTAATAAGGTACTACCAACACAGCCCAATGGCCATTCTTAGTGGAATGGCAGCACCTGACTACAGAAAAACACTGGTGTTATTTGGAACAGGCGGTGGTGGGGCATACATCGCTTGGAATGCCTCTGTGGCCCCCTCGGAAACACCACCCACACGGGGTTATATTTCCCCCTGTAGTCAGGGGCGACAGTTGGGACGGGGACAAACTTATCCAATCTAATTCATCTCCCCACTCACACCAATTTTGGAGAATCCAGACTTCCCTCTGGCACTACAAGGTGCGTCCTTCTCCTGCTGACTGGAAGCAGACTGATTTGTATATGGCCATGTCTGAACTGGGGTGGTGGAGTGAGCAAAAGAATGATGATGGATTAAACCCAGATCAGTTGACTGGGGGTGAGTGTTTGATTTGCTCTAGCGCTCCGTCCATCATCCCCCTTTGGTATCGCTTTGTTCGCCCTAAGTTGGCTGGGTATGCCCAGACGTGGGTCCCTTGCTCACTTTGCCACTGGATTCAAGATAGCCTGGCTGATGAGGGTTATGAACCCGAAACCGGTCCCAGGATGCTTGTTTCCGGTCCAGGGAAGACATGGCTTGGCAGTTCGGGCTGGACTGTTCCCATGAGGCACAGGGTCAGACTGATTTGCATATGGCCATGTCTGAACTGGGGTGGTGGAGTGAGCTAAAGAATGATGATGGATTAAACCCAGATCAGTTGACTGGGGGTGAGTGTTTGATTTGCTCTAGCGCTCCGTCCATCATCCCCCTTTGGTATCGCTTTGTTCGCCCTAAGTTGGCAGGGTATGCCCAGACGTGGGTCCCTTGCTCACTTTGCCACTGGATTCAAGATAGCCTGGCTGATGAGGGTTATGAACCCGAAACCGGTCCCAGGATGCTTGTTTCCGGTCCAGGGAAGACATGGCTTGGCAGTTCGGGCTGGACTGTTCCCATGAGGCACAGGGTCAGACTGATTTGCATATGGCCATGTCTGAACTGGGGTGGTGGAGTGAGCTAAAGAATGATGATGGATTAAACCCAGATCAGTTGACTGGGGGTGAGTGTTTGATTTGCTCTAGCGCTCCGTCCATCATCCCCCTTTGGTATCGCTTTGTTCGCCCTAAGTTGGCAGGGTATGCCCAGACGTGGGTCCCTTGCTCACTTTGCCACTGGATTCAAGATAGCCTGGCTGATGAGGGTTATGAACCCGAAACCGGTCCCAGGATGCTTGTTTCCGGTCCAGGGAAGACATGGCTTGGCAGTTCGGGCTGGACTGTTCCCATGAGGCACAGGGTCAGACTGATTTGCATATGGCCATGTCTGAACTGGGGTGGTGGAGTGAGCTAAAGAATGATGATGGATTAAACCCAGATCAGTTGACTGGGGGTGAGTGTTTGATTTGCTCTAGCGCTCCGTCCATCATCCCCCTTTGGTATCGCTTTGTTCGCCCTAAGTTGGCAGGGTATGCCCAGACGTGGGTCCCTTGCTCACTTTGCCACTGGATTCAAGATAGCCTGGCTGATGAGGGTTATGAACCCGAAACCGGTCCCAGGATGCTTGTTTCCGGTCCAGGGAAGACATGGCTTGGCAGTTCGGGCTGGACTGTTCCCATGAGGCACAGGGTCAGACTGATTTGCATATGGCCATGTCTGAACTGGGGTGGTGGAGTGAGCTAAAGAATGATGATGGATTAAACCCAGATCAGTTGACTGGGGGTGAGTGTTTGATTTGCTCTAGCGCTCCGTCCATCATCCCCCTTTGGTATCGCTTTGTTCGCCCTAAGTTGGCAGGGTATGCCCAGACGTGGGTCCCTTGCTCACTTTGCCACTGGATTCAAGATAGCCTGGCTGATGAGGGTTATGAACCCGAAACCGGTCCCAGGATGCTTGTTTCCGGTCCAGGGAAGACATGGCTTGGCAGTTCGGGCTGGACTGTTCCCATGAGGCACAGGGTCAGACTGATTTGCATATGGCCATGTCTGAACTGGGGTGGTGGAGTGAGCTAAAGAATGATGATGGATTAAACCCAGATCAGTTGACTGGGGGTGAGTGTTTGATTTGCTCTAGCGCTCCGTCCATCATCCCCCTTTGGTATCGCTTTGTTCGCCCTAAGTTGGCAGGGTATGCCCAGACGTGGGTCCCTTGCTCACTTTGCCACTGGATTCAAGATAGCCTGGCTGATGAGGGTTATGAACCCGAAACCGGTCCCAGGATGCTTGTTTCCGGTCCAGGGAAGACATGGCTTGGCAGTTCGGGCTGGACTGTTCCCATGAGGCACAGGGTCAGACTGATTTGCATATGGCCATGTCTGAACTGGGGTGGTGGAGTGAGCTAAAGAATGATGATGGATTAAACCCAGATCAGTTGACTGGGGGTGAGTGTTTGATTTGCTCTAGCGCTCCGTCCATCATCCCCCTTTGGTATCGCTTTGTTCGCCCTAAGTTGGCAGGGTATGCCCAGACGTGGGTCCCTTGCTCACTTTGCCACTGGATTCAAGATAGCCTGGCTGATGAGGGTTATGAACCCGAAACCGGTCCCAGGATGCTTGTTTCCGGTCCAGGGAAGACATGGCTTGGCAGTTCGGGCTGGACTGTTCCCATGAGGCACAGGGTCAGACTGATTTGCATATGGCCATGTCTGAACTGGGGTGGTGGAGTGAGCTAAAGAATGATGATGGATTAAACCCAGATCAGTTGACTGGGGGTGAGTGTTTGATTTGCTCTAGCGCTCCGTCCATCATCCCCCTTTGGTATCGCTTTGTTCGCCCTAAGTTGGCAGGGTATGCCCAGACGTGGGTCCCTTGCTCACTTTGCCACTGGATTCAAGATAGCCTGGCTGATGAGGGTTATGAACCCGAAACCGGTCCCAGGATGCTTGTTTCCGGTCCAGGGAAGACATGGCTTGGCAGTTCGGGCTGGACTGTTCCCATGAGGCACAGGGTCAGACTGATTTGCATATGGCCATGTCTGAACTGGGGTGGTGGAGTGAGCTAAAGAATGATGATGGATTAAACCCAGATCAGTTGACTGGGGGTGAGTGTTTGATTTGCTCTAGCGCTCCGTCCATCATCCCCCTTTGGTATCGCTTTGTTCGCCCTAAGTTGGCAGGGTATGCCCAGACGTGGGTCCCTTGCTCACTTTGCCACTGGATTCAAGATAGCCTGGCTGATGAGGGTTATGAACCCGAAACCGGTCCCAGGATGCTTGTTTCCGGTCCAGGGAAGACATGGCTTGGCAGTTCGGGCTGGACTGTTCCCATGAGGCACAGGGTCAGACTGATTTGCATATGGCCATGTCTGAACTGGGGTGGTGGAGTGAGCTAAAGAATGATGATGGATTAAACCCAGATCAGTTGACTGGGGGTGAGTGTTTGATTTGCTCTAGCGCTCCGTCCATCATCCCCCTTTGGTATCGCTTTGTTCGCCCTAAGTTGGCAGGGTATGCCCAGACGTGGGTCCCTTGCTCACTTTGCCACTGGATTCAAGATAGCCTGGCTGATGAGGGTTATGAACCCGAAACCGGTCCCAGGATGCTTGTTTCCGGTCCAGGGAAGACATGGCTTGGCAGTTCGGGCTGGACTGTTCCCATGAGGCACAGGGTCAGACTGATTTGCATATGGCCATGTCTGAACTGGGGTGGTGGAGTGAGCTAAAGAATGATGATGGATTAAACCCAGATCAGTTGACTGGGGGTGAGTGTTTGATTTGCTCTAGCGCTCCGTCCATCATCCCCCTTTGGTATCGCTTTGTTCGCCCTAAGTTGGCAGGGTATGCCCAGACGTGGGTCCCTTGCTCACTTTGCCACTGGATTCAAGATAGCCTGGCTGATGAGGGTTATGAACCCGAAACCGGTCCCAGGATGCTTGTTTCCGGTCCAGGGAAGACATGGCTTGGCAGTTCGGGCTGGACTGTTCCCATGAGGCACAGGGTCAGACTGATTTGCATATGGCCATGTCTGAACTGGGGTGGTGGAGTGAGCTAAAGAATGATGATGGATTAAACCCAGATCAGTTGACTGGGGGTGAGTGTTTGATTTGCTCTAGCGCTCCGTCCATCATCCCCCTTTGGTATCGCTTTGTTCGCCCTAAGTTGGCAGGGTATGCCCAGACGTGGGTCCCTTGCTCACTTTGCCACTGGATTCAAGATAGCCTGGCTGATGAGGGTTATGAACCCGAAACCGGTCCCAGGATGCTTGTTTCCGGTCCAGGGAAGACATGGCTTGGCAGTTCGGGCTGGACTGTTCCCATGAGGCACAGGGTCAGACTGATTTGCATATGGCCATGTCTGAACTGGGGTGGTGGAGTGAGCTAAAGAATGATGATGGATTAAACCCAGATCAGTTGACTGGGGGTGAGTGTTTGATTTGCTCTAGCGCTCCGTCCATCATCCCCCTTTGGTATCGCTTTGTTCGCCCTAAGTTGGCAGGGTATGCCCAGACGTGGGTCCCTTGCTCACTTTGCCACTGGATTCAAGATAGCCTGGCTGATGAGGGTTATGAACCCGAAACCGGTCCCAGGATGCTTGTTTCCGGTCCAGGGAAGACATGGCTTGGCAGTTCGGGCTGGACTGTTCCCATGAGGCACAGGGTCAGACTGATTTGCATATGGCCATGTCTGAACTGGGGTGGTGGAGTGAGCTAAAGAATGATGATGGATTAAACCCAGATCAGTTGACTGGGGGTGAGTGTTTGATTTGCTCTAGCGCTCCGTCCATCATCCCCCTTTGGTATCGCTTTGTTCGCCCTAAGTTGGCAGGGTATGCCCAGACGTGGGTCCCTTGCTCACTTTGCCACTGGATTCAAGATAGCCTGGCTGATGAGGGTTATGAACCCGAAACCGGTCCCAGGATGCTTGTTTCCGGTCCAGGGAAGACATGGCTTGGCAGTTCGGGCTGGACTGTTCCCATGAGGCACAGGGTCAGACTGATTTGCATATGGCCATGTCTGAACTGGGGTGGTGGAGTGAGCTAAAGAATGATGATGGATTAAACCCAGATCAGTTGACTGGGGGTGAGTGTTTGATTTGCTCTAGCGCTCCGTCCATCATCCCCCTTTGGTATCGCTTTGTTCGCCCTAAGTTGGCAGGGTATGCCCAGACGTGGGTCCCTTGCTCACTTTGCCACTGGATTCAAGATAGCCTGGCTGATGAGGGTTATGAACCCGAAACCGGTCCCAGGATGCTTGTTTCCGGTCCAGGGAAGACATGGCTTGGCAGTTCGGGCTGGACTGTTCCCATGAGGCACAGGGTCAGACTGATTTGCATATGGCCATGTCTGAACTGGGGTGGTGGAGTGAGCTAAAGAATGATGATGGATTAAACCCAGATCAGTTGACTGGGGGTGAGTGTTTGATTTGCTCTAGCGCTCCGTCCATCATCCCCCTTTGGTATCGCTTTGTTCGCCCTAAGTTGGCAGGGTATGCCCAGACGTGGGTCCCTTGCTCACTTTGCCACTGGATTCAAGATAGCCTGGCTGATGAGGGTTATGAACCCGAAACCGGTCCCAGGATGCTTGTTTCCGGTCCAGGGAAGACATGGCTTGGCAGTTCGGGCTGGACTGTTCCCATGAGGCACAGGGTCAGACTGATTTGCATATGGCCATGTCTGAACTGGGGTGGTGGAGTGAGCTAAAGAATGATGATGGATTAAACCCAGATCAGTTGACTGGGGGTGAGTGTTTGATTTGCTCTAGCGCTCCGTCCATCATCCCCCTTTGGTATCGCTTTGTTCGCCCTAAGTTGGCAGGGTATGCCCAGACGTGGGTCCCTTGCTCACTTTGCCACTGGATTCAAGATAGCCTGGCTGATGAGGGTTATGAACCCGAAACCGGTCCCAGGATGCTTGTTTCCGGTCCAGGGAAGACATGGCTTGGCAGTTCGGGCTGGACTGTTCCCATGAGGCACAGGGTCAGACTGATTTGCATATGGCCATGTCTGAACTGGGGTGGTGGAGTGAGCTAAAGAATGATGATGGATTAAACCCAGATCAGTTGACTGGGGGTGAGTGTTTGATTTGCTCTAGCGCTCCGTCCATCATCCCCCTTTGGTATCGCTTTGTTCGCCCTAAGTTGGCAGGGTATGCCCAGACGTGGGTCCCTTGCTCACTTTGCCACTGGATTCAAGATAGCCTGGCTGATGAGGGTTATGAACCCGAAACCGGTCCCAGGATGCTTGTTTCCGGTCCAGGGAAGACATGGCTTGGCAGTTCGGGCTGGACTGTTCCCATGAGGCACAGGGTCAGACTGATTTGCATATGGCCATGTCTGAACTGGGGTGGTGGAGTGAGCTAAAGAATGATGATGGATTAAACCCAGATCAGTTGACTGGGGGTGAGTGTTTGATTTGCTCTAGCGCTCCGTCCATCATCCCCCTTTGGTATCGCTTTGTTCGCCCTAAGTTGGCAGGGTATGCCCAGACGTGGGTCCCTTGCTCACTTTGCCACTGGATTCAAGATAGCCTGGCTGATGAGGGTTATGAACCCGAAACCGGTCCCAGGATGCTTGTTTCCGGTCCAGGGAAGACATGGCTTGGCAGTTCGGGCTGGACTGTTCCCATGAGGCACAGGGTCAGACTGATTTGCATATGGCCATGTCTGAACTGGGGTGGTGGAGTGAGCTAAAGAATGATGATGGATTAAACCCAGATCAGTTGACTGGGGGTGAGTGTTTGATTTGCTCTAGCGCTCCGTCCATCATCCCCCTTTGGTATCGCTTTGTTCGCCCTAAGTTGGCAGGGTATGCCCAGACGTGGGTCCCTTGCTCACTTTGCCACTGGATTCAAGATAGCCTGGCTGATGAGGGTTATGAACCCGAAACCGGTCCCAGGATGCTTGTTTCCGGTCCAGGGAAGACATGGCTTGGCAGTTCGGGCTGGACTGTTCCCATGAGGCACAGGGTCAGACTGATTTGCATATGGCCATGTCTGAACTGGGGTGGTGGAGTGAGCTAAAGAATGATGATGGATTAAACCCAGATCAGTTGACTGGGGGTGAGTGTTTGATTTGCTCTAGCGCTCCGTCCATCATCCCCCTTTGGTATCGCTTTGTTCGCCCTAAGTTGGCAGGGTATGCCCAGACGTGGGTCCCTTGCTCACTTTGCCACTGGATTCAAGATAGCCTGGCTGATGAGGGTTATGAACCCGAAACCGGTCCCAGGATGCTTGTTTCCGGTCCAGGGAAGACATGGCTTGGCAGTTCGGGCTGGACTGTTCCCATGAGGCACAGGGTCAGACTGATTTGCATATGGCCATGTCTGAACTGGGGTGGTGGAGTGAGCTAAAGAATGATGATGGATTAAACCCAGATCAGTTGACTGGGGGTGAGTGTTTGATTTGCTCTAGCGCTCCGTCCATCATCCCCCTTTGGTATCGCTTTGTTCGCCCTAAGTTGGCAGGGTATGCCCAGACGTGGGTCCCTTGCTCACTTTGCCACTGGATTCAAGATAGCCTGGCTGATGAGGGTTATGAACCCGAAACCGGTCCCAGGATGCTTGTTTCCGGTCCAGGGAAGACATGGCTTGGCAGTTCGGGCTGGACTGTTCCCATGAGGCACAGGGTCAGACTGATTTGCATATGGCCATGTCTGAACTGGGGTGGTGGAGTGAGCTAAAGAATGATGATGGATTAAACCCAGATCAGTTGACTGGGGGTGAGTGTTTGATTTGCTCTAGCGCTCCGTCCATCATCCCCCTTTGGTATCGCTTTGTTCGCCCTAAGTTGGCAGGGTATGCCCAGACGTGGGTCCCTTGCTCACTTTGCCACTGGATTCAAGATAGCCTGGCTGATGAGGGTTATGAACCCGAAACCGGTCCCAGGATGCTTGTTTCCGGTCCAGGGAAGACATGGCTTGGCAGTTCGGGCTGGACTGTTCCCATGAGGCACAGGGTCAGACTGATTTGCATATGGCCATGTCTGAACTGGGGTGGTGGAGTGAGCTAAAGAATGATGATGGATTAAACCCAGATCAGTTGACTGGGGGTGAGTGTTTGATTTGCTCTAGCGCTCCGTCCATCATCCCCCTTTGGTATCGCTTTGTTCGCCCTAAGTTGGCAGGGTATGCCCAGACGTGGGTCCCTTGCTCACTTTGCCACTGGATTCAAGATAGCCTGGCTGATGAGGGTTATGAACCCGAAACCGGTCCCAGGATGCTTGTTTCCGGTCCAGGGAAGACATGGCTTGGCAGTTCGGGCTGGACTGTTCCCATGAGGCACAGGGTCAGACTGATTTGCATATGGCCATGTCTGAACTGGGGTGGTGGAGTGAGCTAAAGAATGATGATGGATTAAACCCAGATCAGTTGACTGGGGGTGAGTGTTTGATTTGCTCTAGCGCTCCGTCCATCATCCCCCTTTGGTATCGCTTTGTTCGCCCTAAGTTGGCAGGGTATGCCCAGACGTGGGTCCCTTGCTCACTTTGCCACTGGATTCAAGATAGCCTGGCTGATGAGGGTTATGAACCCGAAACCGGTCCCAGGATGCTTGTTTCCGGTCCAGGGAAGACATGGCTTGGCAGTTCGGGCTGGACTGTTCCCATGAGGCACAGGGTCAGACTGATTTGCATATGGCCATGTCTGAACTGGGGTGGTGGAGTGAGCTAAAGAATGATGATGGATTAAACCCAGATCAGTTGACTGGGGGTGAGTGTTTGATTTGCTCTAGCGCTCCGTCCATCATCCCCCTTTGGTATCGCTTTGTTCGCCCTAAGTTGGCAGGGTATGCCCAGACGTGGGTCCCTTGCTCACTTTGCCACTGGATTCAAGATAGCCTGGCTGATGAGGGTTATGAACCCGAAACCGGTCCCAGGATGCTTGTTTCCGGTCCAGGGAAGACATGGCTTGGCAGTTCGGGCTGGACTGTTCCCATGAGGCACAGGGTCAGACTGATTTGCATATGGCCATGTCTGAACTGGGGTGGTGGAGTGAGCTAAAGAATGATGATGGATTAAACCCAGATCAGTTGACTGGGGGTGAGTGTTTGATTTGCTCTAGCGCTCCGTCCATCATCCCCCTTTGGTATCGCTTTGTTCGCCCTAAGTTGGCAGGGTATGCCCAGACGTGGGTCCCTTGCTCACTTTGCCACTGGATTCAAGATAGCCTGGCTGATGAGGGTTATGAACCCGAAACCGGTCCCAGGATGCTTGTTTCCGGTCCAGGGAAGACATGGCTTGGCAGTTCGGGCTGGACTGTTCCCATGAGGCACAGGGTCAGACTGATTTGCATATGGCCATGTCTGAACTGGGGTGGTGGAGTGAGCTAAAGAATGATGATGGATTAAACCCAGATCAGTTGACTGGGGGTGAGTGTTTGATTTGCTCTAGCGCTCCGTCCATCATCCCCCTTTGGTATCGCTTTGTTCGCCCTAAGTTGGCAGGGTATGCCCAGACGTGGGTCCCTTGCTCACTTTGCCACTGGATTCAAGATAGCCTGGCTGATGAGGGTTATGAACCCGAAACCGGTCCCAGGATGCTTGTTTCCGGTCCAGGGAAGACATGGCTTGGCAGTTCGGGCTGGACTGTTCCCATGAGGCACAGGGTCAGACTGATTTGCATATGGCCATGTCTGAACTGGGGTGGTGGAGTGAGCTAAAGAATGATGATGGATTAAACCCAGATCAGTTGACTGGGGGTGAGTGTTTGATTTGCTCTAGCGCTCCGTCCATCATCCCCCTTTGGTATCGCTTTGTTCGCCCTAAGTTGGCAGGGTATGCCCAGACGTGGGTCCCTTGCTCACTTTGCCACTGGATTCAAGATAGCCTGGCTGATGAGGGTTATGAACCCGAAACCGGTCCCAGGATGCTTGTTTCCGGTCCAGGGAAGACATGGCTTGGCAGTTCGGGCTGGACTGTTCCCATGAGGCACAGGGTCAGACTGATTTGCATATGGCCATGTCTGAACTGGGGTGGTGGAGTGAGCTAAAGAATGATGATGGATTAAACCCAGATCAGTTGACTGGGGGTGAGTGTTTGATTTGCTCTAGCGCTCCGTCCATCATCCCCCTTTGGTATCGCTTTGTTCGCCCTAAGTTGGCAGGGTATGCCCAGACGTGGGTCCCTTGCTCACTTTGCCACTGGATTCAAGATAGCCTGGCTGATGAGGGTTATGAACCCGAAACCGGTCCCAGGATGCTTGTTTCCGGTCCAGGGAAGACATGGCTTGGCAGTTCGGGCTGGACTGTTCCCATGAGGCACAGGGTCAGACTGATTTGCATATGGCCATGTCTGAACTGGGGTGGTGGAGTGAGCTAAAGAATGATGATGGATTAAACCCAGATCAGTTGACTGGGGGTGAGTGTTTGATTTGCTCTAGCGCTCCGTCCATCATCCCCCTTTGGTATCGCTTTGTTCGCCCTAAGTTGGCAGGGTATGCCCAGACGTGGGTCCCTTGCTCACTTTGCCACTGGATTCAAGATAGCCTGGCTGATGAGGGTTATGAACCCGAAACCGGTCCCAGGATGCTTGTTTCCGGTCCAGGGAAGACATGGCTTGGCAGTTCGGGCTGGACTGTTCCCATGAGGCACAGGGTCAGACTGATTTGCATATGGCCATGTCTGAACTGGGGTGGTGGAGTGAGCTAAAGAATGATGATGGATTAAACCCAGATCAGTTGACTGGGGGTGAGTGTTTGATTTGCTCTAGCGCTCCGTCCATCATCCCCCTTTGGTATCGCTTTGTTCGCCCTAAGTTGGCAGGGTATGCCCAGACGTGGGTCCCTTGCTCACTTTGCCACTGGATTCAAGATAGCCTGGCTGATGAGGGTTATGAACCCGAAACCGGTCCCAGGATGCTTGTTTCCGGTCCAGGGAAGACATGGCTTGGCAGTTCGGGCTGGACTGTTCCCATGAGGCACAGGGTCAGACTGATTTGCATATGGCCATGTCTGAACTGGGGTGGTGGAGTGAGCTAAAGAATGATGATGGATTAAACCCAGATCAGTTGACTGGGGGTGAGTGTTTGATTTGCTCTAGCGCTCCGTCCATCATCCCCCTTTGGTATCGCTTTGTTCGCCCTAAGTTGGCAGGGTATGCCCAGACGTGGGTCCCTTGCTCACTTTGCCACTGGATTCAAGATAGCCTGGCTGATGAGGGTTATGAACCCGAAACCGGTCCCAGGATGCTTGTTTCCGGTCCAGGGAAGACATGGCTTGGCAGTTCGGGCTGGACTGTTCCCATGAGGCACAGGGTCAGACTGATTTGCATATGGCCATGTCTGAACTGGGGTGGTGGAGTGAGCTAAAGAATGATGATGGATTAAACCCAGATCAGTTGACTGGGGGTGAGTGTTTGATTTGCTCTAGCGCTCCGTCCATCATCCCCCTTTGGTATCGCTTTGTTCGCCCTAAGTTGGCAGGGTATGCCCAGACGTGGGTCCCTTGCTCACTTTGCCACTGGATTCAAGATAGCCTGGCTGATGAGGGTTATGAACCCGAAACCGGTCCCAGGATGCTTGTTTCCGGTCCAGGGAAGACATGGCTTGGCAGTTCGGGCTGGACTGTTCCCATGAGGCACAGGGTCAGACTGATTTGCATATGGCCATGTCTGAACTGGGGTGGTGGAGTGAGCTAAAGAATGATGATGGATTAAACCCAGATCAGTTGACTGGGGGTGAGTGTTTGATTTGCTCTAGCGCTCCGTCCATCATCCCCCTTTGGTATCGCTTTGTTCGCCCTAAGTTGGCAGGGTATGCCCAGACGTGGGTCCCTTGCTCACTTTGCCACTGGATTCAAGATAGCCTGGCTGATGAGGGTTATGAACCCGAAACCGGTCCCAGGATGCTTGTTTCCGGTCCAGGGAAGACATGGCTTGGCAGTTCGGGCTGGACTGTTCCCATGAGGCACAGGGTCAGACTGATTTGCATATGGCCATGTCTGAACTGGGGTGGTGGAGTGAGCTAAAGAATGATGATGGATTAAACCCAGATCAGTTGACTGGGGGTGAGTGTTTGATTTGCTCTAGCGCTCCGTCCATCATCCCCCTTTGGTATCGCTTTGTTCGCCCTAAGTTGGCAGGGTATGCCCAGACGTGGGTCCCTTGCTCACTTTGCCACTGGATTCAAGATAGCCTGGCTGATGAGGGTTATGAACCCGAAACCGGTCCCAGGATGCTTGTTTCCGGTCCAGGGAAGACATGGCTTGGCAGTTCGGGCTGGACTGTTCCCATGAGGCACAGGGTCAGACTGATTTGCATATGGCCATGTCTGAACTGGGGTGGTGGAGTGAGCTAAAGAATGATGATGGATTAAACCCAGATCAGTTGACTGGGGGTGAGTGTTTGATTTGCTCTAGCGCTCCGTCCATCATCCCCCTTTGGTATCGCTTTGTTCGCCCTAAGTTGGCAGGGTATGCCCAGACGTGGGTCCCTTGCTCACTTTGCCACTGGATTCAAGATAGCCTGGCTGATGAGGGTTATGAACCCGAAACCGGTCCCAGGATGCTTGTTTCCGGTCCAGGGAAGACATGGCTTGGCAGTTCGGGCTGGACTGTTCCCATGAGGCACAGGGTCAGACTGATTTGCATATGGCCATGTCTGAACTGGGGTGGTGGAGTGAGCTAAAGAATGATGATGGATTAAACCCAGATCAGTTGACTGGGGGTGAGTGTTTGATTTGCTCTAGCGCTCCGTCCATCATCCCCCTTTGGTATCGCTTTGTTCGCCCTAAGTTGGCAGGGTATGCCCAGACGTGGGTCCCTTGCTCACTTTGCCACTGGATTCAAGATAGCCTGGCTGATGAGGGTTATGAACCCGAAACCGGTCCCAGGATGCTTGTTTCCGGTCCAGGGAAGACATGGCTTGGCAGTTCGGGCTGGACTGTTCCCATGAGGCACAGGGTCAGACTGATTTGCATATGGCCATGTCTGAACTGGGGTGGTGGAGTGAGCTAAAGAATGATGATGGATTAAACCCAGATCAGTTGACTGGGGGTGAGTGTTTGATTTGCTCTAGCGCTCCGTCCATCATCCCCCTTTGGTATCGCTTTGTTCGCCCTAAGTTGGCAGGGTATGCCCAGACGTGGGTCCCTTGCTCACTTTGCCACTGGATTCAAGATAGCCTGGCTGATGAGGGTTATGAACCCGAAACCGGTCCCAGGATGCTTGTTTCCGGTCCAGGGAAGACATGGCTTGGCAGTTCGGGCTGGACTGTTCCCATGAGGCACAGGGTCAGACTGATTTGCATATGGCCATGTCTGAACTGGGGTGGTGGAGTGAGCTAAAGAATGATGATGGATTAAACCCAGATCAGTTGACTGGGGGTGAGTGTTTGATTTGCTCTAGCGCTCCGTCCATCATCCCCCTTTGGTATCGCTTTGTTCGCCCTAAGTTGGCAGGGTATGCCCAGACGTGGGTCCCTTGCTCACTTTGCCACTGGATTCAAGATAGCCTGGCTGATGAGGGTTATGAACCCGAAACCGGTCCCAGGATGCTTGTTTCCGGTCCAGGGAAGACATGGCTTGGCAGTTCGGGCTGGACTGTTCCCATGAGGCACAGGGTCAGACTGATTTGCATATGGCCATGTCTGAACTGGGGTGGTGGAGTGAGCTAAAGAATGATGATGGATTAAACCCAGATCAGTTGACTGGGGGTGAGTGTTTGATTTGCTCTAGCGCTCCGTCCATCATCCCCCTTTGGTATCGCTTTGTTCGCCCTAAGTTGGCAGGGTATGCCCAGACGTGGGTCCCTTGCTCACTTTGCCACTGGATTCAAGATAGCCTGGCTGATGAGGGTTATGAACCCGAAACCGGTCCCAGGATGCTTGTTTCCGGTCCAGGGAAGACATGGCTTGGCAGTTCGGGCTGGACTGTTCCCATGAGGCACAGGGTCAGACTGATTTGCATATGGCCATGTCTGAACTGGGGTGGTGGAGTGAGCTAAAGAATGATGATGGATTAAACCCAGATCAGTTGACTGGGGGTGAGTGTTTGATTTGCTCTAGCGCTCCGTCCATCATCCCCCTTTGGTATCGCTTTGTTCGCCCTAAGTTGGCAGGGTATGCCCAGACGTGGGTCCCTTGCTCACTTTGCCACTGGATTCAAGATAGCCTGGCTGATGAGGGTTATGAACCCGAAACCGGTCCCAGGATGCTTGTTTCCGGTCCAGGGAAGACATGGCTTGGCAGTTCGGGCTGGACTGTTCCCATGAGGCACAGGGTCAGACTGATTTGCATATGGCCATGTCTGAACTGGGGTGGTGGAGTGAGCTAAAGAATGATGATGGATTAAACCCAGATCAGTTGACTGGGGGTGAGTGTTTGATTTGCTCTAGCGCTCCGTCCATCATCCCCCTTTGGTATCGCTTTGTTCGCCCTAAGTTGGCAGGGTATGCCCAGACGTGGGTCCCTTGCTCACTTTGCCACTGGATTCAAGATAGCCTGGCTGATGAGGGTTATGAACCCGAAACCGGTCCCAGGATGCTTGTTTCCGGTCCAGGGAAGACATGGCTTGGCAGTTCGGGCTGGACTGTTCCCATGAGGCACAGGGTCAGACTGATTTGCATATGGCCATGTCTGAACTGGGGTGGTGGAGTGAGCTAAAGAATGATGATGGATTAAACCCAGATCAGTTGACTGGGGGTGAGTGTTTGATTTGCTCTAGCGCTCCGTCCATCATCCCCCTTTGGTATCGCTTTGTTCGCCCTAAGTTGGCAGGGTATGCCCAGACGTGGGTCCCTTGCTCACTTTGCCACTGGATTCAAGATAGCCTGGCTGATGAGGGTTATGAACCCGAAACCGGTCCCAGGATGCTTGTTTCCGGTCCAGGGAAGACATGGCTTGGCAGTTCGGGCTGGACTGTTCCCATGAGGCACAGGGTCAGACTGATTTGCATATGGCCATGTCTGAACTGGGGTGGTGGAGTGAGCTAAAGAATGATGATGGATTAAACCCAGATCAGTTGACTGGGGGTGAGTGTTTGATTTGCTCTAGCGCTCCGTCCATCATCCCCCTTTGGTATCGCTTTGTTCGCCCTAAGTTGGCAGGGTATGCCCAGACGTGGGTCCCTTGCTCACTTTGCCACTGGATTCAAGATAGCCTGGCTGATGAGGGTTATGAACCCGAAACCGGTCCCAGGATGCTTGTTTCCGGTCCAGGGAAGACATGGCTTGGCAGTTCGGGCTGGACTGTTCCCATGAGGCACAGGGTCAGACTGATTTGCATATGGCCATGTCTGAACTGGGGTGGTGGAGTGAGCTAAAGAATGATGATGGATTAAACCCAGATCAGTTGACTGGGGGTGAGTGTTTGATTTGCTCTAGCGCTCCGTCCATCATCCCCCTTTGGTATCGCTTTGTTCGCCCTAAGTTGGCAGGGTATGCCCAGACGTGGGTCCCTTGCTCACTTTGCCACTGGATTCAAGATAGCCTGGCTGATGAGGGTTATGAACCCGAAACCGGTCCCAGGATGCTTGTTTCCGGTCCAGGGAAGACATGGCTTGGCAGTTCGGGCTGGACTGTTCCCATGAGGCACAGGGTCAGACTGATTTGCATATGGCCATGTCTGAACTGGGGTGGTGGAGTGAGCTAAAGAATGATGATGGATTAAACCCAGATCAGTTGACTGGGGGTGAGTGTTTGATTTGCTCTAGCGCTCCGTCCATCATCCCCCTTTGGTATCGCTTTGTTCGCCCTAAGTTGGCAGGGTATGCCCAGACGTGGGTCCCTTGCTCACTTTGCCACTGGATTCAAGATAGCCTGGCTGATGAGGGTTATGAACCCGAAACCGGTCCCAGGATGCTTGTTTCCGGTCCAGGGAAGACATGGCTTGGCAGTTCGGGCTGGACTGTTCCCATGAGGCACAGGGTCAGACTGATTTGCATATGGCCATGTCTGAACTGGGGTGGTGGAGTGAGCTAAAGAATGATGATGGATTAAACCCAGATCAGTTGACTGGGGGTGAGTGTTTGATTTGCTCTAGCGCTCCGTCCATCATCCCCCTTTGGTATCGCTTTGTTCGCCCTAAGTTGGCAGGGTATGCCCAGACGTGGGTCCCTTGCTCACTTTGCCACTGGATTCAAGATAGCCTGGCTGATGAGGGTTATGAACCCGAAACCGGTCCCAGGATGCTTGTTTCCGGTCCAGGGAAGACATGGCTTGGCAGTTCGGGCTGGACTGTTCCCATGAGGCACAGGGTCAGACTGATTTGCATATGGCCATGTCTGAACTGGGGTGGTGGAGTGAGCTAAAGAATGATGATGGATTAAACCCAGATCAGTTGACTGGGGGTGAGTGTTTGATTTGCTCTAGCGCTCCGTCCATCATCCCCCTTTGGTATCGCTTTGTTCGCCCTAAGTTGGCAGGGTATGCCCAGACGTGGGTCCCTTGCTCACTTTGCCACTGGATTCAAGATAGCCTGGCTGATGAGGGTTATGAACCCGAAACCGGTCCCAGGATGCTTGTTTCCGGTCCAGGGAAGACATGGCTTGGCAGTTCGGGCTGGACTGTTCCCATGAGGCACAGGGTCAGACTGATTTGCATATGGCCATGTCTGAACTGGGGTGGTGGAGTGAGCTAAAGAATGATGATGGATTAAACCCAGATCAGTTGACTGGGGGTGAGTGTTTGATTTGCTCTAGCGCTCCGTCCATCATCCCCCTTTGGTATCGCTTTGTTCGCCCTAAGTTGGCAGGGTATGCCCAGACGTGGGTCCCTTGCTCACTTTGCCACTGGATTCAAGATAGCCTGGCTGATGAGGGTTATGAACCCGAAACCGGTCCCAGGATGCTTGTTTCCGGTCCAGGGAAGACATGGCTTGGCAGTTCGGGCTGGACTGTTCCCATGAGGCACAGGGTCAGACTGATTTGCATATGGCCATGTCTGAACTGGGGTGGTGGAGTGAGCTAAAGAATGATGATGGATTAAACCCAGATCAGTTGACTGGGGGTGAGTGTTTGATTTGCTCTAGCGCTCCGTCCATCATCCCCCTTTGGTATCGCTTTGTTCGCCCTAAGTTGGCAGGGTATGCCCAGACGTGGGTCCCTTGCTCACTTTGCCACTGGATTCAAGATAGCCTGGCTGATGAGGGTTATGAACCCGAAACCGGTCCCAGGATGCTTGTTTCCGGTCCAGGGAAGACATGGCTTGGCAGTTCGGGCTGGACTGTTCCCATGAGGCACAGGGTCAGACTGATTTGCATATGGCCATGTCTGAACTGGGGTGGTGGAGTGAGCTAAAGAATGATGATGGATTAAACCCAGATCAGTTGACTGGGGGTGAGTGTTTGATTTGCTCTAGCGCTCCGTCCATCATCCCCCTTTGGTATCGCTTTGTTCGCCCTAAGTTGGCAGGGTATGCCCAGACGTGGGTCCCTTGCTCACTTTGCCACTGGATTCAAGATAGCCTGGCTGATGAGGGTTATGAACCCGAAACCGGTCCCAGGATGCTTGTTTCCGGTCCAGGGAAGACATGGCTTGGCAGTTCGGGCTGGACTGTTCCCATGAGGCACAGGGTCAGACTGATTTGCATATGGCCATGTCTGAACTGGGGTGGTGGAGTGAGCTAAAGAATGATGATGGATTAAACCCAGATCAGTTGACTGGGGGTGAGTGTTTGATTTGCTCTAGCGCTCCGTCCATCATCCCCCTTTGGTATCGCTTTGTTCGCCCTAAGTTGGCAGGGTATGCCCAGACGTGGGTCCCTTGCTCACTTTGCCACTGGATTCAAGATAGCCTGGCTGATGAGGGTTATGAACCCGAAACCGGTCCCAGGATGCTTGTTTCCGGTCCAGGGAAGACATGGCTTGGCAGTTCGGGCTGGACTGTTCCCATGAGGCACAGGGTCAGACTGATTTGCATATGGCCATGTCTGAACTGGGGTGGTGGAGTGAGCTAAAGAATGATGATGGATTAAACCCAGATCAGTTGACTGGGGGTGAGTGTTTGATTTGCTCTAGCGCTCCGTCCATCATCCCCCTTTGGTATCGCTTTGTTCGCCCTAAGTTGGCAGGGTATGCCCAGACGTGGGTCCCTTGCTCACTTTGCCACTGGATTCAAGATAGCCTGGCTGATGAGGGTTATGAACCCGAAACCGGTCCCAGGATGCTTGTTTCCGGTCCAGGGAAGACATGGCTTGGCAGTTCGGGCTGGACTGTTCCCATGAGGCACAGGGTCAGACTGATTTGCATATGGCCATGTCTGAACTGGGGTGGTGGAGTGAGCTAAAGAATGATGATGGATTAAACCCAGATCAGTTGACTGGGGGTGAGTGTTTGATTTGCTCTAGCGCTCCGTCCATCATCCCCCTTTGGTATCGCTTTGTTCGCCCTAAGTTGGCAGGGTATGCCCAGACGTGGGTCCCTTGCTCACTTTGCCACTGGATTCAAGATAGCCTGGCTGATGAGGGTTATGAACCCGAAACCGGTCCCAGGATGCTTGTTTCCGGTCCAGGGAAGACATGGCTTGGCAGTTCGGGCTGGACTGTTCCCATGAGGCACAGGGTCAGACTGATTTGCATATGGCCATGTCTGAACTGGGGTGGTGGAGTGAGCTAAAGAATGATGATGGATTAAACCCAGATCAGTTGACTGGGGGTGAGTGTTTGATTTGCTCTAGCGCTCCGTCCATCATCCCCCTTTGGTATCGCTTTGTTCGCCCTAAGTTGGCAGGGTATGCCCAGACGTGGGTCCCTTGCTCACTTTGCCACTGGATTCAAGATAGCCTGGCTGATGAGGGTTATGAACCCGAAACCGGTCCCAGGATGCTTGTTTCCGGTCCAGGGAAGACATGGCTTGGCAGTTCGGGCTGGACTGTTCCCATGAGGCACAGGGTCAGACTGATTTGCATATGGCCATGTCTGAACTGGGGTGGTGGAGTGAGCTAAAGAATGATGATGGATTAAACCCAGATCAGTTGACTGGGGGTGAGTGTTTGATTTGCTCTAGCGCTCCGTCCATCATCCCCCTTTGGTATCGCTTTGTTCGCCCTAAGTTGGCAGGGTATGCCCAGACGTGGGTCCCTTGCTCACTTTGCCACTGGATTCAAGATAGCCTGGCTGATGAGGGTTATGAACCCGAAACCGGTCCCAGGATGCTTGTTTCCGGTCCAGGGAAGACATGGCTTGGCAGTTCGGGCTGGACTGTTCCCATGAGGCACAGGGTCAGACTGATTTGCATATGGCCATGTCTGAACTGGGGTGGTGGAGTGAGCTAAAGAATGATGATGGATTAAACCCAGATCAGTTGACTGGGGGTGAGTGTTTGATTTGCTCTAGCGCTCCGTCCATCATCCCCCTTTGGTATCGCTTTGTTCGCCCTAAGTTGGCAGGGTATGCCCAGACGTGGGTCCCTTGCTCACTTTGCCACTGGATTCAAGATAGCCTGGCTGATGAGGGTTATGAACCCGAAACCGGTCCCAGGATGCTTGTTTCCGGTCCAGGGAAGACATGGCTTGGCAGTTCGGGCTGGACTGTTCCCATGAGGCACAGGGTCAGACTGATTTGCATATGGCCATGTCTGAACTGGGGTGGTGGAGTGAGCTAAAGAATGATGATGGATTAAACCCAGATCAGTTGACTGGGGGTGAGTGTTTGATTTGCTCTAGCGCTCCGTCCATCATCCCCCTTTGGTATCGCTTTGTTCGCCCTAAGTTGGCAGGGTATGCCCAGACGTGGGTCCCTTGCTCACTTTGCCACTGGATTCAAGATAGCCTGGCTGATGAGGGTTATGAACCCGAAACCGGTCCCAGGATGCTTGTTTCCGGTCCAGGGAAGACATGGCTTGGCAGTTCGGGCTGGACTGTTCCCATGAGGCACAGGGTCAGACTGATTTGCATATGGCCATGTCTGAACTGGGGTGGTGGAGTGAGCTAAAGAATGATGATGGATTAAACCCAGATCAGTTGACTGGGGGTGAGTGTTTGATTTGCTCTAGCGCTCCGTCCATCATCCCCCTTTGGTATCGCTTTGTTCGCCCTAAGTTGGCAGGGTATGCCCAGACGTGGGTCCCTTGCTCACTTTGCCACTGGATTCAAGATAGCCTGGCTGATGAGGGTTATGAACCCGAAACCGGTCCCAGGATGCTTGTTTCCGGTCCAGGGAAGACATGGCTTGGCAGTTCGGGCTGGACTGTTCCCATGAGGCACAGGGTCAGACTGATTTGCATATGGCCATGTCTGAACTGGGGTGGTGGAGTGAGCTAAAGAATGATGATGGATTAAACCCAGATCAGTTGACTGGGGGTGAGTGTTTGATTTGCTCTAGCGCTCCGTCCATCATCCCCCTTTGGTATCGCTTTGTTCGCCCTAAGTTGGCAGGGTATGCCCAGACGTGGGTCCCTTGCTCACTTTGCCACTGGATTCAAGATAGCCTGGCTGATGAGGGTTATGAACCCGAAACCGGTCCCAGGATGCTTGTTTCCGGTCCAGGGAAGACATGGCTTGGCAGTTCGGGCTGGACTGTTCCCATGAGGCACAGGGTCAGACTGATTTGCATATGGCCATGTCTGAACTGGGGTGGTGGAGTGAGCTAAAGAATGATGATGGATTAAACCCAGATCAGTTGACTGGGGGTGAGTGTTTGATTTGCTCTAGCGCTCCGTCCATCATCCCCCTTTGGTATCGCTTTGTTCGCCCTAAGTTGGCAGGGTATGCCCAGACGTGGGTCCCTTGCTCACTTTGCCACTGGATTCAAGATAGCCTGGCTGATGAGGGTTATGAACCCGAAACCGGTCCCAGGATGCTTGTTTCCGGTCCAGGGAAGACATGGCTTGGCAGTTCGGGCTGGACTGTTCCCATGAGGCACAGGGTCAGACTGATTTGCATATGGCCATGTCTGAACTGGGGTGGTGGAGTGAGCTAAAGAATGATGATGGATTAAACCCAGATCAGTTGACTGGGGGTGAGTGTTTGATTTGCTCTAGCGCTCCGTCCATCATCCCCCTTTGGTATCGCTTTGTTCGCCCTAAGTTGGCAGGGTATGCCCAGACGTGGGTCCCTTGCTCACTTTGCCACTGGATTCAAGATAGCCTGGCTGATGAGGGTTATGAACCCGAAACCGGTCCCAGGATGCTTGTTTCCGGTCCAGGGAAGACATGGCTTGGCAGTTCGGGCTGGACTGTTCCCATGAGGCACAGGGTCAGACTGATTTGCATATGGCCATGTCTGAACTGGGGTGGTGGAGTGAGCTAAAGAATGATGATGGATTAAACCCAGATCAGTTGACTGGGGGTGAGTGTTTGATTTGCTCTAGCGCTCCGTCCATCATCCCCCTTTGGTATCGCTTTGTTCGCCCTAAGTTGGCAGGGTATGCCCAGACGTGGGTCCCTTGCTCACTTTGCCACTGGATTCAAGATAGCCTGGCTGATGAGGGTTATGAACCCGAAACCGGTCCCAGGATGCTTGTTTCCGGTCCAGGGAAGACATGGCTTGGCAGTTCGGGCTGGACTGTTCCCATGAGGCACAGGGTCAGACTGATTTGCATATGGCCATGTCTGAACTGGGGTGGTGGAGTGAGCTAAAGAATGATGATGGATTAAACCCAGATCAGTTGACTGGGGGTGAGTGTTTGATTTGCTCTAGCGCTCCGTCCATCATCCCCCTTTGGTATCGCTTTGTTCGCCCTAAGTTGGCAGGGTATGCCCAGACGTGGGTCCCTTGCTCACTTTGCCACTGGATTCAAGATAGCCTGGCTGATGAGGGTTATGAACCCGAAACCGGTCCCAGGATGCTTGTTTCCGGTCCAGGGAAGACATGGCTTGGCAGTTCGGGCTGGACTGTTCCCATGAGGCACAGGGTCAGACTGATTTGCATATGGCCATGTCTGAACTGGGGTGGTGGAGTGAGCTAAAGAATGATGATGGATTAAACCCAGATCAGTTGACTGGGGGTGAGTGTTTGATTTGCTCTAGCGCTCCGTCCATCATCCCCCTTTGGTATCGCTTTGTTCGCCCTAAGTTGGCAGGGTATGCCCAGACGTGGGTCCCTTGCTCACTTTGCCACTGGATTCAAGATAGCCTGGCTGATGAGGGTTATGAACCCGAAACCGGTCCCAGGATGCTTGTTTCCGGTCCAGGGAAGACATGGCTTGGCAGTTCGGGCTGGACTGTTCCCATGAGGCACAGGGTCAGACTGATTTGCATATGGCCATGTCTGAACTGGGGTGGTGGAGTGAGCTAAAGAATGATGATGGATTAAACCCAGATCAGTTGACTGGGGGTGAGTGTTTGATTTGCTCTAGCGCTCCGTCCATCATCCCCCTTTGGTATCGCTTTGTTCGCCCTAAGTTGGCAGGGTATGCCCAGACGTGGGTCCCTTGCTCACTTTGCCACTGGATTCAAGATAGCCTGGCTGATGAGGGTTATGAACCCGAAACCGGTCCCAGGATGCTTGTTTCCGGTCCAGGGAAGACATGGCTTGGCAGTTCGGGCTGGACTGTTCCCATGAGGCACAGGGTCAGACTGATTTGCATATGGCCATGTCTGAACTGGGGTGGTGGAGTGAGCTAAAGAATGATGATGGATTAAACCCAGATCAGTTGACTGGGGGTGAGTGTTTGATTTGCTCTAGCGCTCCGTCCATCATCCCCCTTTGGTATCGCTTTGTTCGCCCTAAGTTGGCAGGGTATGCCCAGACGTGGGTCCCTTGCTCACTTTGCCACTGGATTCAAGATAGCCTGGCTGATGAGGGTTATGAACCCGAAACCGGTCCCAGGATGCTTGTTTCCGGTCCAGGGAAGACATGGCTTGGCAGTTCGGGCTGGACTGTTCCCATGAGGCACAGGGTCAGACTGATTTGCATATGGCCATGTCTGAACTGGGGTGGTGGAGTGAGCTAAAGAATGATGATGGATTAAACCCAGATCAGTTGACTGGGGGTGAGTGTTTGATTTGCTCTAGCGCTCCGTCCATCATCCCCCTTTGGTATCGCTTTGTTCGCCCTAAGTTGGCAGGGTATGCCCAGACGTGGGTCCCTTGCTCACTTTGCCACTGGATTCAAGATAGCCTGGCTGATGAGGGTTATGAACCCGAAACCGGTCCCAGGATGCTTGTTTCCGGTCCAGGGAAGACATGGCTTGGCAGTTCGGGCTGGACTGTTCCCATGAGGCACAGGGTCAGACTGATTTGCATATGGCCATGTCTGAACTGGGGTGGTGGAGTGAGCTAAAGAATGATGATGGATTAAACCCAGATCAGTTGACTGGGGGTGAGTGTTTGATTTGCTCTAGCGCTCCGTCCATCATCCCCCTTTGGTATCGCTTTGTTCGCCCTAAGTTGGCAGGGTATGCCCAGACGTGGGTCCCTTGCTCACTTTGCCACTGGATTCAAGATAGCCTGGCTGATGAGGGTTATGAACCCGAAACCGGTCCCAGGATGCTTGTTTCCGGTCCAGGGAAGACATGGCTTGGCAGTTCGGGCTGGACTGTTCCCATGAGGCACAGGGTCAGACTGATTTGCATATGGCCATGTCTGAACTGGGGTGGTGGAGTGAGCTAAAGAATGATGATGGATTAAACCCAGATCAGTTGACTGGGGGTGAGTGTTTGATTTGCTCTAGCGCTCCGTCCATCATCCCCCTTTGGTATCGCTTTGTTCGCCCTAAGTTGGCAGGGTATGCCCAGACGTGGGTCCCTTGCTCACTTTGCCACTGGATTCAAGATAGCCTGGCTGATGAGGGTTATGAACCCGAAACCGGTCCCAGGATGCTTGTTTCCGGTCCAGGGAAGACATGGCTTGGCAGTTCGGGCTGGACTGTTCCCATGAGGCACAGGGTCAGACTGATTTGCATATGGCCATGTCTGAACTGGGGTGGTGGAGTGAGCTAAAGAATGATGATGGATTAAACCCAGATCAGTTGACTGGGGGTGAGTGTTTGATTTGCTCTAGCGCTCCGTCCATCATCCCCCTTTGGTATCGCTTTGTTCGCCCTAAGTTGGCAGGGTATGCCCAGACGTGGGTCCCTTGCTCACTTTGCCACTGGATTCAAGATAGCCTGGCTGATGAGGGTTATGAACCCGAAACCGGTCCCAGGATGCTTGTTTCCGGTCCAGGGAAGACATGGCTTGGCAGTTCGGGCTGGACTGTTCCCATGAGGCACAGGGTCAGACTGATTTGCATATGGCCATGTCTGAACTGGGGTGGTGGAGTGAGCTAAAGAATGATGATGGATTAAACCCAGATCAGTTGACTGGGGGTGAGTGTTTGATTTGCTCTAGCGCTCCGTCCATCATCCCCCTTTGGTATCGCTTTGTTCGCCCTAAGTTGGCAGGGTATGCCCAGACGTGGGTCCCTTGCTCACTTTGCCACTGGATTCAAGATAGCCTGGCTGATGAGGGTTATGAACCCGAAACCGGTCCCAGGATGCTTGTTTCCGGTCCAGGGAAGACATGGCTTGGCAGTTCGGGCTGGACTGTTCCCATGAGGCACAGGGTCAGACTGATTTGCATATGGCCATGTCTGAACTGGGGTGGTGGAGTGAGCTAAAGAATGATGATGGATTAAACCCAGATCAGTTGACTGGGGGTGAGTGTTTGATTTGCTCTAGCGCTCCGTCCATCATCCCCCTTTGGTATCGCTTTGTTCGCCCTAAGTTGGCAGGGTATGCCCAGACGTGGGTCCCTTGCTCACTTTGCCACTGGATTCAAGATAGCCTGGCTGATGAGGGTTATGAACCCGAAACCGGTCCCAGGATGCTTGTTTCCGGTCCAGGGAAGACATGGCTTGGCAGTTCGGGCTGGACTGTTCCCATGAGGCACAGGGTCAGACTGATTTGCATATGGCCATGTCTGAACTGGGGTGGTGGAGTGAGCTAAAGAATGATGATGGATTAAACCCAGATCAGTTGACTGGGGGTGAGTGTTTGATTTGCTCTAGCGCTCCGTCCATCATCCCCCTTTGGTATCGCTTTGTTCGCCCTAAGTTGGCAGGGTATGCCCAGACGTGGGTCCCTTGCTCACTTTGCCACTGGATTCAAGATAGCCTGGCTGATGAGGGTTATGAACCCGAAACCGGTCCCAGGATGCTTGTTTCCGGTCCAGGGAAGACATGGCTTGGCAGTTCGGGCTGGACTGTTCCCATGAGGCACAGGGTCAGACTGATTTGCATATGGCCATGTCTGAACTGGGGTGGTGGAGTGAGCTAAAGAATGATGATGGATTAAACCCAGATCAGTTGACTGGGGGTGAGTGTTTGATTTGCTCTAGCGCTCCGTCCATCATCCCCCTTTGGTATCGCTTTGTTCGCCCTAAGTTGGCAGGGTATGCCCAGACGTGGGTCCCTTGCTCACTTTGCCACTGGATTCAAGATAGCCTGGCTGATGAGGGTTATGAACCCGAAACCGGTCCCAGGATGCTTGTTTCCGGTCCAGGGAAGACATGGCTTGGCAGTTCGGGCTGGACTGTTCCCATGAGGCACAGGGTCAGACTGATTTGCATATGGCCATGTCTGAACTGGGGTGGTGGAGTGAGCTAAAGAATGATGATGGATTAAACCCAGATCAGTTGACTGGGGGTGAGTGTTTGATTTGCTCTAGCGCTCCGTCCATCATCCCCCTTTGGTATCGCTTTGTTCGCCCTAAGTTGGCAGGGTATGCCCAGACGTGGGTCCCTTGCTCACTTTGCCACTGGATTCAAGATAGCCTGGCTGATGAGGGTTATGAACCCGAAACCGGTCCCAGGATGCTTGTTTCCGGTCCAGGGAAGACATGGCTTGGCAGTTCGGGCTGGACTGTTCCCATGAGGCACAGGGTCAGACTGATTTGCATATGGCCATGTCTGAACTGGGGTGGTGGAGTGAGCTAAAGAATGATGATGGATTAAACCCAGATCAGTTGACTGGGGGTGAGTGTTTGATTTGCTCTAGCGCTCCGTCCATCATCCCCCTTTGGTATCGCTTTGTTCGCCCTAAGTTGGCAGGGTATGCCCAGACGTGGGTCCCTTGCTCACTTTGCCACTGGATTCAAGATAGCCTGGCTGATGAGGGTTATGAACCCGAAACCGGTCCCAGGATGCTTGTTTCCGGTCCAGGGAAGACATGGCTTGGCAGTTCGGGCTGGACTGTTCCCATGAGGCACAGGGTCAGACTGATTTGCATATGGCCATGTCTGAACTGGGGTGGTGGAGTGAGCTAAAGAATGATGATGGATTAAACCCAGATCAGTTGACTGGGGGTGAGTGTTTGATTTGCTCTAGCGCTCCGTCCATCATCCCCCTTTGGTATCGCTTTGTTCGCCCTAAGTTGGCAGGGTATGCCCAGACGTGGGTCCCTTGCTCACTTTGCCACTGGATTCAAGATAGCCTGGCTGATGAGGGTTATGAACCCGAAACCGGTCCCAGGATGCTTGTTTCCGGTCCAGGGAAGACATGGCTTGGCAGTTCGGGCTGGACTGTTCCCATGAGGCACAGGGTCAGACTGATTTGCATATGGCCATGTCTGAACTGGGGTGGTGGAGTGAGCTAAAGAATGATGATGGATTAAACCCAGATCAGTTGACTGGGGGTGAGTGTTTGATTTGCTCTAGCGCTCCGTCCATCATCCCCCTTTGGTATCGCTTTGTTCGCCCTAAGTTGGCAGGGTATGCCCAGACGTGGGTCCCTTGCTCACTTTGCCACTGGATTCAAGATAGCCTGGCTGATGAGGGTTATGAACCCGAAACCGGTCCCAGGATGCTTGTTTCCGGTCCAGGGAAGACATGGCTTGGCAGTTCGGGCTGGACTGTTCCCATGAGGCACAGGGTCAGACTGATTTGCATATGGCCATGTCTGAACTGGGGTGGTGGAGTGAGCTAAAGAATGATGATGGATTAAACCCAGATCAGTTGACTGGGGGTGAGTGTTTGATTTGCTCTAGCGCTCCGTCCATCATCCCCCTTTGGTATCGCTTTGTTCGCCCTAAGTTGGCAGGGTATGCCCAGACGTGGGTCCCTTGCTCACTTTGCCACTGGATTCAAGATAGCCTGGCTGATGAGGGTTATGAACCCGAAACCGGTCCCAGGATGCTTGTTTCCGGTCCAGGGAAGACATGGCTTGGCAGTTCGGGCTGGACTGTTCCCATGAGGCACAGGGTCAGACTGATTTGCATATGGCCATGTCTGAACTGGGGTGGTGGAGTGAGCTAAAGAATGATGATGGATTAAACCCAGATCAGTTGACTGGGGGTGAGTGTTTGATTTGCTCTAGCGCTCCGTCCATCATCCCCCTTTGGTATCGCTTTGTTCGCCCTAAGTTGGCAGGGTATGCCCAGACGTGGGTCCCTTGCTCACTTTGCCACTGGATTCAAGATAGCCTGGCTGATGAGGGTTATGAACCCGAAACCGGTCCCAGGATGCTTGTTTCCGGTCCAGGGAAGACATGGCTTGGCAGTTCGGGCTGGACTGTTCCCATGAGGCACAGGGTCAGACTGATTTGCATATGGCCATGTCTGAACTGGGGTGGTGGAGTGAGCTAAAGAATGATGATGGATTAAACCCAGATCAGTTGACTGGGGGTGAGTGTTTGATTTGCTCTAGCGCTCCGTCCATCATCCCCCTTTGGTATCGCTTTGTTCGCCCTAAGTTGGCAGGGTATGCCCAGACGTGGGTCCCTTGCTCACTTTGCCACTGGATTCAAGATAGCCTGGCTGATGAGGGTTATGAACCCGAAACCGGTCCCAGGATGCTTGTTTCCGGTCCAGGGAAGACATGGCTTGGCAGTTCGGGCTGGACTGTTCCCATGAGGCACAGGGTCAGACTGATTTGCATATGGCCATGTCTGAACTGGGGTGGTGGAGTGAGCTAAAGAATGATGATGGATTAAACCCAGATCAGTTTACTGGGGTTGAGTGTTTGATTTGCTCTAGCGCTCCGTCCATCATCCCCCTTTGGTATCAACTGGAAGCTAACTGCAAGCATATAGGAGATTTATTTGATGTACGGGGATTATTGGATTTTTCTCAAATTCAGGCTGACTTTGGGCTTTCTGACTCTGAGCACTGGCATTACACTGCTATTAGTCAGTGGGTGACCTGTCCGTCAATACGTCTCCATGTGAATAGACAGCTTACACCCTTTGAGAGGTGACTCCTCTCTAGGCGTGATGACCAACATATTCTATCTGATATCTATGCATTTCTAAACACTACCCACTGTGCCACTGTCCCGCTAGACCATACATGATGGGAACAGGAGTGTGGCTGACATTTTTCTGATAAAGAATGGTCTGACATTTTACAGCGGGCCTGCACTTCAGCATGTAGAGCCTTGGGGAGGGAGACCCTTCTCAAGGTGGTCTATTATTGATAGCATACGCGCGTGTATAGCTAAGTGGAGGGGGCCGATGACCAATTTTGGTGCCATGATTGAAATTGTTATCCACCACTTTACGGGAACTTTCCTGCCCAATATATCTCAGCGTACTTCGCCTTACAGGGGACAATACTGACACAGTGTAGCTATCATCTTGTGCTAGAGCTGACGTAGAAATGAGAGGCAGGACGATGATTTGTGTGATCATCTACCTATCCCTTTTTTCTATTTTTTCCTTTTCTCAGCAATCTTCCATTTCATACTCTTTGTGCTTCTCCCTATTTCCCCCTCTCTATCTCTCTGACCTTTTTTTTACATACACGCCGGCCGTTGGATGTAGGCGAGCAGTTATGGCAACTTGTTATGTACCCACCAAACTTTAATAAAATCGATTTAAACCCCCCAAAAAAGTGCATGTTTAACTTTTTAAATGCACTGCACCCTGCCCTTGGGGCTGTCTAGGGGTTACCATAGGGGTGACTTATATGTATTAAAAAAGGTTTGGGCCTGGCAAAGCCCACTAGTAGCATTTAATTTACAGGCCGTGAGCACATGTAGTGCACTTTACTAGGGACTTATAAGTAAAATAAATATGGCACTTGAGGATAACCCAATGTTACCATCTTTTAGTGACAGAGCTCCTGCACTTTAGCACTGGTCAGCAGTGGTAAAGTACCCAGAATCCTAAAGCCAGCAAAACAAAAGTCAGCAAAACATGAGGTCAGAAAGCAAAAAAGTCAGGGGAAACCACTCCAAGAATGCCAGGTATAACAAGAGGCAAGCCATGGAGATTTGTCTATCTGATCCAAAGCTATGCAATCCCAGAGTAATAATCTTGAAAATTCTGCCTCTGGTGTAAACTAAATCTTAATACATGAAAACAATGGTGATATCCCTAAGGCATCATCTAGATAGCCCAATCCTATCTCTGCATGAAAGATCTAAGGTGCAGTACTCTGGGTTATAAATAATAACATGCATAAAAAATTGTTTTCTTCCCTTCAAAAAATGTCTACATTTGCTCTTATAAAGCTGTATCAGCTCTTTCAATAAATCAATCAATCTGGATTTGTTTGCGCAGCTAATCACCTATAAGCATATCCAAGCACTGAGAGCACTACTGTGGGGAGGGTTCAGTTGAAAAGCCAGGTCCTGCGTTCCTTCTTGAATTCAGGCAGAGAGGGTGAGGTCCAGAGGTGAAGTGGAAGCTCGTTCCAGGACTTTGCGGCTAGGTAGGAAAATGAGCGACCTCCACTGTTGCTGCGGCGAATGCGAGGGCTGTGTGCAAGGGAGAGGGAGGCGGAGAGCAGGTGTCTTGCAGGAAGGTGGAACTTCAGGCGGTGGTTGATGTATTCTGGTCATTGGCTGTGAAGAGCTTTGAAGGTGTGGATCAACATCTTGAACTGACATCTCTTCTGAATGGAGAGCCAATGGAGCTTCTTGAGGTGGGGGGGGGTGGGTGATGTGGGTCCACTTAAGAAGTTCAAGGATGAGTCTGGCCATTGAATTCTATATGGTCTGCAGTCGCTTGAGGAGGTGTGAGGAGATTCCAAGGTGCATTGCTGTAGTCTTGTCAGGGTTCACAGGAGGTTTCCTCCTCGCGAACCCTTGGTAGCCTGTATTTTAACTTCAAGACGCTGTAGGCTAAGTCCTACGTCTTGCAACATACCCAGCTGGAGTACGAGTTGGCGGTGCTGGAACTTCAAGAAGGCTGCCAACCCGTTCATTGATTAGCGTTCTAGTCTCTTTGGAATTCTCCCGTTTGGTGAAGCGCGCGCTAACGATCCACTGCGCACTTCACCGGAGAACTTCCAGAAATAGGAGCTCACCTGAAATCTTCCGTCGTGTCAGCTTAGAAAGGGTAGAAGCGGCGGGCGTCGTCTAGTTTCGCCGGTTCCCAGAAACGCTAACTCCCCTTTCTTTTTTGAGGACAGTGAATTCGCGCATGTCCGTATTCCGTGCACAGTTTTAGTTACGCGCATGCTCGCATTTGTTTCACAGTCATAGTTACACGCATGCTCGCCTCAGAACAGTGTTCCGGGCTCTGAGCATAGCGTTTTGAGAGTTGAGGAAACCTGTGGACGTTCTCTCTAGTCACGTCGCAACTCCTAATACTCGCTGTGTAAAAGAAACAAACCTAAGTCACAGGCATATTGCTTTCCAGCTTTTCATAGGGAATAGTCTCCTCAGCATACTTAGTTGGGGTTAGACTTCCCAGAGAGATTATAGAGATAAATAGCAGTAATATAAAACTAACAGTATACAACAGGTTACAACTTCTTAGAAAACAAGGTCCCAATTGATACATTAAAAACTCAAGTTATTCTATTCTCTATTGATATTAGAAAGTGTATGTAGCACTGACCTGAGTTCTCCTGGTTGAAGCATACATGCAGAGAAGCTTCAGCTTCAAGCACTTCCTGCAAGAAACATGAATGGTTAGTTAACCTTCAACTTACCTTTTTCGCAAAGAATTACAATAGCAGTATCCAGCAAGAAAAGACTTAGAAGAGAGGCAAAGGCCAAGGACTATACTGGTAAGAACAAGTTATTAAAAATGTTAATATTATAGGTGCAAATTATAGAACGTATATTGAGTATTATAATCTATTTTAGCTACCATAGAAGAAAGAAGAACACGAAACAAGAACAAGCAGAATATGAAAGATTTGGCAGTCTCTTCTTATCCCCATCCCCTTTCCCCCCTTGGTACTTACCTGCGAAGGAAAACTAACACCCAGCAGGAACGTTCCAAAAGGGGCATTGGGAATTTAGCGTTGTTCTGCTCCTGTGCAAATTGGTAACGAAAGAGATAATAGTCCTGACAAGTCTAGTCGGCTGGTGACAAGGGCCTGGGTGACGGTTCGTCTGTTGTCGATGGGGAGCCACTTAAAGATCTTACGGAGCATGCAAAGGGTGAGAAAGCAGGTGAATGAAACTGCATTGATCTGTCTTTTTGTGGTGAGCTTACTGTCCAGGATGATGCCAAGGTTGCGGGCATAGTCGGTCGGAGTGGGTGAGGGTCCTAGATCAGGAGGCCATCAGAACTCATTCCACATGGAGGTGTTGTTCCTGAAGATCAGCACTTCTGTCTTGTCCATGTTGAGTTTTAAGCAGTTGTCTTTCATCCAGTGGGCAACACTCGGCATGCACAGTCGGAAGTTGGTCAGCGTGGTGAAGGGGTCTTCTGCTATGAAGAGGATGAGCTGGATGTTGTCGCCATAAGAAATGATGTTAAGTTCATGTGCTCTGACGGCGTGGGCCAAGGGTGTCATATAGGTGTTGAACAGAGTGGGGCTGAGGGACGAACCTTGAGAGATGCCGTAGATGGCGTTCTTGGGTTCCAAGGTGAAGAGAGGTAGGTTGATTCTCTGGGTTCTTTTGGTGATAGGGGAGCGATTCATTTAAGGTTGTGTCCAATGTGGTGAAGGCCTTTGATGAGGATGTGGTGAGGTAGTCTTTCGAACACAACTGACAAGTCAAGGAGGATCAGGGCCGCCGCTTTGCCCTGGTCAAGGACGGATCTGATGTTGGCCGTGGCGGGGATGAGTGCAGTTTTGTTGCTGCAGTTAGTGCAGTATCCAAATTGAGAGGTGTCCAGAAGATTGTTAATCTCCAGGTGTTCAGTGAGTTGGTGGTTGATTGGCTTTTTGAGGACTTTGGTGGGGAAGGGCAGCAGAGAGATGGTGCAGTAGTTCTTGAGTTTGTTGGGGTCAGCAGAGGGTTTCTCGAGAAGCGGTTTGACTTCTGCGTGTTTCCAGTCTTCTGGTAAGGTGGCCATGGTGATGGATGCAATGAAGATGGTGATGAGCTTACTGACCGTCTTACTCCCGAGATTGAAGATGTAGTGGGGGTAGGGGTCTGTGGGTGCTCCTGAGTGGATGTAGTTCACGATGGCTGTGGTGTCTTGTGTGGAGAACTGGTCCCAAGGGGCGAGCAGGTGATCAGTGCTGTCCTTCATGGGAGCGAAAAGACTGAGGTTGTTGGTGGTGGTGGTTTGGGGTGTGAGGGTTCTGTAGATGTAGTTGATTTTATCATGGAAGAAGTTAGCCAGGGTGTCACAGAATTGCTGGGAAGGGGTGATGGCAAGTTCAGTGGCTGAGGTGTTGAAGAACTCTGACAATGCAGTAGAGTTCTTTGCTGTTGTTGGAACTTGCTTTGATGCTGTCGGCGAGGGTGCTCCTTTTTGTCTGTTTCAGCAGCTGGTGGTATTGGTTGAGGGATGTCTTAAAAGGGGCTCGGTCGTTGAGCTTCTTGCTAGTGTGCCATGTCCTTTCAAGTTGTTTGCAGTTACGTTTCATGGTTCTTAGTTCTGAGGTTTATCAGCTGGTTTGACTAGAGGCCCTCTTGAGTTTGATGGGCGTGGCAGAGTGATTCTGTTGGCGCATTCGGTGATCCAGGCCGAGAACTTCTTGACAGCCTGCTCTAGGTTGGTTGCAGCATGTGGGCAGGAAGTGTTGAGGGCGTCAGTCCACTGGATTTCTGAGACTTTGTTCCAGTTGCGGTATGAAGTGCTGTGCATCTTGGGGACGGTGCTGTGGGAACCAGAGATGGTGAAGTGGGCAATGTCATGGTCCATCCAGGTAAGCTCGGTGACAAGGCTATATTTGACTCTGTCACTGGCCATGAAGATGGGGGCGTGAGTGTGTCCTGTGATGTGTGGGTGAGGCGATGTTGTTCATGCTTCCAAGGAGGTTGGTGGTATTGGTATCAATTAGGTCGCTGATGTGAAAGTTGAAGTCACCGAGGAAGGTGTAGTGCTTAGAGTCAATGGGGAGCGGTTCAATGCATTCGGGGATGACCGCACAGAAACTGGTGCGAGTTCCTGGATGTCTGTAGGTGAGGTGCCTCTGGTGGTAGTTTTGTTGTCGGTTCTGAGTTGGCATTTGGGGTATTCCATGATTGGGGTGGCATCATCTGTAGTAGTGGTGCATCAGATGGTTTCCTTGTGGATGATAGCGATACTAAGTCCTTTTACTGGCTTGTGCACTAGCTCAGATGCAAAGCAGAAGGCAGAGTCTGCTCTTTATTGTAACTACTGAGTTTTTAGATTTCAATAATGAAATGAATAAAGTTTATTCTGTATCAACTGGAATTCATAGACAATGAAAAATGTTATCTTTTGCTACAGGAATACTTTTTATCATACAGCAGTCAGTGTTTTTAAGACAGCTAATCATAATTTTTTTTTTATTTATAAGACATTTTACGTGATTACCTTTTAAATACAAATCTTCCATGAAAGAGGGAAAAGAATCCAGCAGAATTTGTAGCCCATTTGCAGATCTAGCAATAAGTAATGCTAGATATGCATAAAGGAGGGTTAGAATTGGGCATTTTACAATTTGTGGCATGTCCTTCTCCTTGTATGCAATGTAGTTTCAAGTCCATTGATATATAAAAAAAATAAAAAGGGACCTCAGGACAAGGGTACCTGGGGAGGTTCCCCCCGTCCTGGGCTCACACTTCTTGCTCGCTGTGTGGCAAAGTGCACAGGACAGGGTCCTGCTGGCCCGGGGAGGCCACTCTTCCTCAGCCGCCTTCCAGATGGAACCCATAGGCACAAGGCCTGCCCCTTCCCTCACGCTCCCTACCTGGCAGAGCGATCTACAGCTGCCGTGGCAATTGGGAGAGGAATGGGCGTAGGACGTGCTCCTCCACCGAGGAGTACTTGACTGACATGTGCGAGGGACCAGGGAGGAGGTGACCATACCCCACCTGACCTGTCTTGAACACACAGACCAAGGAGTCTATCATGTGCATGAGTCAGAGGGCTGATCTCAACCCTGCGGCACAATGACGGTGAGGGGCAAACAGCGTTTACAATGCTGTCAGAACAACGCAGGGCCATTACAACGCAGGCACTACAATGAACGCATCATTACAACATGTTCCATTACAACGTGTTCCATTACAATGCAAGTTATGACAATGACTTGCTTTAGGGTACTCATTGTTGGATTTTAAATCCAACACCTTCCCTACTGTTACACAGACTGGAGTTGGAATAGTAAAATATACTATTCCAAACTCCAGCGCTTCCCTAAAGCAAGTGCGTGTAAACGCATGCATGAATACATCATACATCCAAGGTGAGGGCCAACGTGCCCTAGCTGAGGTGGGATCCTGCCGCGCCTTCAGCTTGGGTGCACTACTGGCCCATCTTGCCCTCTTTGTTGGGGAGGGGGAGCATGAGCATGTGTGACAGGACCTGGAAAATGGTAAACTATGCGTGGGCAAGGTGAAGCCAGCTGAAAATATCTTGGAGGTCAGCTGCAGTCCAGACTTGTAAATCGGTCGTCCGACCTGGGATTAGGGGCTAAAGACTAATCAAACCATCTAGTAGCAGGTTCCCTCTGAAGTTTCCCTCAGGATAGCTGGTTCTTGAAAACCCCAGTTTTATCTGATAAAGTGAATGATTAGAGGTCTTGGGGCCAAAATGAGCTCAACCTATTCTCAAACATATAATGGGTAAGAAGCCCAGCTTGCTGGTGTGGGGCAAGGCATCAAATGCAAGTGCACTTTTGGTAAGCTGAACCGGTTCTGCGGGATGAACCGAATACCGTACTAAGTCACCCAATGCCGCCGTTCATCAGACACCAGAAAACGTGTTGGTTGAGATAGACAGCAGGAGGAGGCCATGGAAGTCCAAGGGGCATATTATCTAGGGTTGGCGATAATTATCGCCGAGCACGCTTAGCGCGCTTTTCTTCATCGCCGGCTATCGCTGGAATATCTCGCCAAGCTAGCGCTGTATTACCAACGCTCAGCGCTATGGCGATAAATATTCCAGCGATAGCGGGCAAATGGCCAAACATCGCCTAAAAAACAGCGATGTCCCTCCCAAAACGGCGATGATCTTGGTGATAAGGCCCTGTGGCCTTGACCCCATAATCCACCTCCCATGTTAGGTATGCCTAACACAGGAATTTAGCAGACGTTAAATTTCTGCGTTAGGCAAGAGGTAGCACGATTATTATCATCGCTATCCCTCCTTGCTAATATCGCGAAGCTGCCTTCGCAATATTTTCCCATGTTGTTTCTGTCAGCCACGCCTACTTTGCATCTCATTATCGATGCGTAGCGAGTGGTGACAGAAACGGGAGTTAAATCAAGGATACACGCGCTAGCGTGTCCTTGGTAATAATGCGTTAGAATTATCGCCGCTTTTCGTCCGAAAACGGCCGCTAAAGCGGCGATAATTCTCTTGATAATATGCCCCCAAATCTGCTAAAGAGTGTGTAACAACTTGCATGCAAAACCAACTAGTGCTGAAAATGGATGGTGCTGGAACTTAGGCCCATACTGGGCTGTAGCTGGTACTGAGAGCGGCAGGAGCTCAGAATCAAGAGTTAGACTCCGAAGGGACCCCTGAGAAACTGAATATTACCATAGGAATCAGCATTATCACACTCAATTCCCGCAGTACTTTCCTCATTACCGCCCCCTTCTGAATTTGACATTGATTTTTCCACATAATTTTAGCAAGTCAAGTGTCTGGATGAAAAACTTTGTTTAGCAAATACATCAGGATTACCAAGGCACTCATAATAAGGCCCTATGTATGGACTTTATGCATTTGAAGCTGATAGCACAGAAAGAGTCCAAATCTTAATTATCAGTATCGGTTCAACCTGCAACTTACAAGAATGGGCTCCAACTTCACGCCAAATTCTTCTTCTTTAGGCGACAGATCTTTGCTTTGTTTTTGAATGGAAGCTAAATCAAATCATTTCAGTCAACAATGTAATTTGCAATCTTTAAATTAAGTCAAAAATGAGAGTTTTAGAATGGTTTTAAAAACCTTTATTCTTATAAAAAGATTAGTAGATATCTTTTTATCTTTATTTTAGTTAGTGAGTCAGATAACATCATTTTTCAGAAATATATCAAGAAGATATGGCTAGGTTCAGATGTAATGCAAAAGAACAGCATGTTTCATAATGGATGTAATCCCTATTCTAAATAAAGGATCAATTTCAGAACCTATTAGAACCAATATGGAGTTTGATAAAAGAGTATGATCAATGGAGCATTAAAATTAGGAGCCGAATTCCTCATAAAGAGTAGTTCTTTGAGACTCAGCCGCGTCCCAATATTTAAAGAGTATCTGTGTACAGTTGGAGTAGCAATCCGTACCTATAAAGTCTCAGGGCAGTAAATATGGGAAGACAGATGCAACAGTAGCTACAACCGTCAAAATAAGGAATTTGGAGAAAGTATAGTGGCTTCACCTCCAAAATGGCAGGTATCAGTATCAACCCTCAGCATAAAGCTTCAGCCAGCATTCCGCAGGAAGCATGAACCTCTCTAACTAGAACATGCACTAATAGAAACAACAAATACATGTATTACTACAAAGTTGTGATGGTGAGCAGTCTTCATTCTTCCTTTCTCACGGATAACATGTGATGTCAACAATCTACTATCAAATATGTAACAGACACCATTAAGGATTTATACTTGTAGAACCTTTTGACCTTGGGAAGCTTAAAGCAGTGTTTGTCCTATCATTTATTCAAAGTTTCACTGAGTTACAATGAACTATGCTAAAGACAGAAACATTTGCTAGCAGATTCCTAGTTAGGTAATGCTTTTCATATTTCGTTTCAGTAACTTATTGTTAAAACATACAGTTTCTGCTCATCATTTAATGAGCACAAGATAGATAGGAAGTTCAAATCTAGTGCAACATGAACATGTAGCTTAAAGAAAATAATACATTTTATAAAGTGGGAACATTCTACAGTGAAGAAGATTCTAAGCAAGTCACATTTAAGGTCAAGCTATCAAATACATTTGTGCATGGTTCAGCATTTTCTAAAGCCTAAATGTGTTAAAGGGAAAGCTACTGCAGCCTAGCAGTAAATATGACTGCTGGGTGCACTTTTTGCACATTTTAACTATGTGTCATTTTACTGTGTTTTCATGTTAACATCTAAAGCATATTATCAGCAGTGGTTATTTAATTTTGAAATAATCTTTTCATCTTTCTCAAAGTTCTGCCAATTTATCTCTCCCATATTTATTATATTCTTATATTTATTCTTCCAAATTGAAACATTTAGGCGTTTTCCTTATTTGGTCTGGTTTAGAGATAGTGTTTTCTGTTTTGCAAGCTGCATGTAATCAGTCAGCCAGATTAAAGCACAAGGTTCACCAAAAATTCAAATATTGTTTCTTCGTGGTAAATAAGTAGAGAATGTTATTCAGAGGGTACATGGCTTGTTGAAAAGATACATTTTAAGGAACTTCCTGAAGCAAAAAAAGAGAGGTATTATTTCAAAGAGCAACAAGAAGAGTGTTCCAGATTTTTAGCAGTGATTACAGAGAAGGCTATGTCTCCATAACTGATGGTACTAGTTTTAGTAATCTGAAGTTCAGATCGCAAGTTTCTGTCAGGAGTGTGCCAACAGAATTTCTATGCCATAAATTCAAGCAAGTTAAAATATTCTGCTTTGTGCACTACAGTCATTGCCTTGCACATAATAGAAATGTGTACTGGGCCAAGGAAGACTTATTCTTGATTTAGTGACTGATTCAAAACATTTTGGGATACATAACAAATGTGCAGCCGCATTTTGAACTAATGGAAGATGAGCTACATGTTTGTTTTGGGTAGCAAGAATTATAAAATAGCCATATTCAATCTGAAATTGAATGAGGGTATTGACTATCGGAACTCTGATCCACAAAT